>SNQJ01S0156498.1:22299-39262 GCA_010110895.2 Picea sitchensis | reverse complement strand
TAATGGAGGATGATGGTATTGGGCCACACACATTTGAATGGATGAGTTCTAGGACTGCTTCTATCTTGTTGTCCCTCTTTGAAAACGGGTTCTTGATATTATTCCCTTGTGCACATCCATTGCATACTCCTTTATGGTCACCTCTGAGTTCTGGTAAACCTGTGACCACTTTGCCTATGTATGTTAGTGCCTTGTAGTTGATTTGGGCTAACCTTCTATGCCAAAGTTCACATGATTTTTCAATGATATGGGTCATGGCAGCCTCTGAGTGACCCTTTAGTTTATACAAGCCATTTTCTTCATTTCCAATGATGATTGCTTCATTCAAGGTTTCTCCTTTAGCCCACATAAGAACTTCTCCATCTATAAAGGAAACTATGAAGCCTTTCTTCTCTAAAGATGAAATGGAGAGTAGGTTCTTATTCAAGCCTGGTACATATAGTACATCCTTCATTTTTAGTGAATTCCTTGAATTCATTTTATGGTTTGATTCTCCCACTCCCTTGATGGGATATTGGTAATCATCACCAAGTGTCACTTTCTGAGAAAAAATATTTTCTGAGATACAAGAGAGAATTTTTCTTTGTCCCGTCATATGCTTGGATGCACCACTATCAATGAGCCAAGTGTCCTCTCTAGGTGTTATAGATCTTGAAAGGGCCGAGATCAAGACATGGTTTTTGATTTGCTCTCTTATCATGTTTGTGGCTGGCTCTTCATCTTCGACTACATGGGCATGGAGATTCTTATGTTTTCTCTTGTATTCTTCTCATCTGGCTAGACAAAACTTCGCAATGTGTCCCATCTTATCACAATGATAGCATTGTACAGATGAGTAGTCTCTTTCCTTTCGTTGTCCTCTCTTCTGAAATCTCCTTGGATGAGATTCTTTATGATTGAATTTGTTTGATTGTTGAGACTCCTTATGAGTCTCCTTTCAGAAGTAGTTTTTATTCCTTCCTCCTTTGGTGTGAGTATCTAGGGCTTGATCATCATCCCTTGCTAGTAACGCTTCCTAATTTGTTACTCTTGTTTCTTCTTGGATGGATTCTTCCCATAGACTGTAAAACTTCAAATTCTCCTTTCTGTCACATATCGTCTGGATGATAGAATCCCAAGGTCTTGTGAGACCATTTAGGGCCATCATTATGAGTTTGTCTTCATATATGGTATCTCCAATAGCTTCTAGATGTTCTTTGAATTCTGAGATTCTAGAGAAGTATTCCTGAATCATTTCTCCTTTCTGCATCCTTGTATTCTTTAGTTGAGTTCTTAGATTCATCTTCCGATTTATGTTATTTCCTTCATATAGTTTGGTCAAGGCATAAAACATCTCTTTCAGAGTCTTCTTGGATGACACATAAGGAATTAGGTGGTCTTTGATTGAATCTGCAATGATTCTTTTGACCCTTATTGTGTCCTTTTGATGCTTTGCCTTTTCTGCAACATCGTCAGGTTCCGGTACTTCTTCTTTGATGAATCTTGCTAGATCATTCTCTTCAAGAATGAGGAAAATCCTATACTTCTAGGCACAAAAGTTTTCCACTCCTTCTAACTTGTCAACAAGCTTAACGCTTGCAGACATCTTTACCTGGAGCTAGGAAAATGACTGAAAAATGAAAGTGTTCAAAATAAAAAAATGAACTTACCAGGAGGTGCGCTTGGTTGAGGCGAGCAGCCTGGTGTGTTTGGATCTGAGAAAATCCAACTTTTTCTCCTTCAAATATGATCTGCAGATTTCTGGACTGGTGCTTCTAGTACCTCTGGTACTCTAGTACTTTTGGTACTTTTGGTACACTAGTTTTCTGGTAATTCTGGTACTTTGTGAAACTAGGGTTTCACTTTCCGGGAGATCTAGCCACTAAAAAGGTGCGATGAGAGTGCCAAAATAATCCTTAGGGGAGGGTGCACTTTTCTAGATGGTTTTGGGCATGGAAAGCTTCACCGTCAAAAAGCCCTAATTTTCATGTATAGTAATAGTGACATTTTTCACTTGTGAAAGATGCTTCCTTCAGCTTGGCTCTGATACCATGTTAATGTTTAGGCCATTATTATAGATGTTTTCATTTCATTAGATAACAATAGCATAATCCAAGATCACTTAGAAATACACAATCACAAGAGACACAACATTTATCTTGGGAAACCCTCTAAGTGAAGAAAACCCAACAAAACTTCCTTAATATATAGATAGCCAATAAAATTCCAAGAGATATCTTAAGCTAATATAGAAAATCCTCTCCTAGATATGCACCACTCTCTCTCTCCTTCTTCTCTAGTAGCAGATCTGAACTTGTCTCTCAAAATGAGCAAGTGATTTGTGTCTAAGTGAGGCACTAGCCTCCTTTATTTATACAAATCTGGCATGTGTGAAGTGTCTCTTCACTGGCAGGGCCGACTTCTCAAATTATGTGGGTAAACCCACCTTTATTATATTTTTGGGCCTCTTTAATATCTACTGGCGCTAACTTCTTATTCAGCCTATTACCATTGTCTTTTGACCAATACCCAAAAGGGGATTTGGTCCTATTACAATAACCGACATGATCAATCCACAATGGGGATCTATGAATAATATATTGAATAATAATAAGAATACTCTTTGCAGTTACATTATTTCAACATACCCCTCATTATAACTGATTACTTCATCCTTCACTAGTTCCTCTTCCAATGGCTCCAGACCCCACTATTGAGTGCTATTCGAAGGTCCAGTGCTATTTGAGAGGAAGGACGTTACATCTTTTAGGACACGATCATTCACTTTCTTTGTTCTCCCACGCGAACAAACTTCACCCATCCACATGTATGTTTCTTTATCAATTGATTTATGTATGATACCCTTGTGACTACATCTGATTGTGAAATATCTTGTGAAGGTTCAAAAATTACAGCAAAGGATCTCGTTCATTTATTTTTCTCATCACCATTTTCATACATCCAAATAGCTAGTAGGACATCATAGGGGAACCACAGAATCCCCGTCATTATAGATGCTTGCTAAATATCCCTCCTCTTTTAGGGGGAGTTCCTAGTCTTTCCCACTCATCGACTTCACCTTCTCACACCCCTGTGAGTGCTACTATCTTGGGATCAGATTTTCTCAGTTCCACTTTACTTGGGTCCACTTCCCAAGGTTAGCCATGCACTCTCTCTCCTTTACACAGAAGTGAGGGGCCAACTTCTTCTCAAGGAGGAAGTACAACCCCACCTAACCGCCCTCAAGGGACAGGTACACAAAACACTCACATCATGGTTGGAACTAATCCTCCACCACTACCCCAGATGCCATACTTGGTCTCCCTCAACATATCATATCTAACTAAGCTCACCAATGATCCTATATTGCATGACCCCACATGGATTGAAATGCCTACGAAACTACCTTTAGACATCCCCAAGTTCGAAGGAAAGGCGGGAGATGATCCCGCCAACCATATCATGACCTTTCACTTATGGTGCTCTTCAAATATCATCATGGATGACTCTGTCCGATTGAGGTTATTTCAATGCACACTCACTGGCCCATCAACCAAGTGATATGTAGAAGAAAAATTAGGATCCCATGTAACCTTTGAATCCTTGGCCAAAGCATTTTTAACCTTCTTTCAACTACCCATTCGTCATGACAATGGTCTTTAACTACTCTCAGAGTTTAAAAAAACTTTCTCCATGCACATCGACGACCAAATTCACGAATGGCATCGATGACGTAGTCTCTACAAAGATGAAGCCACCCCACAACAATGTCTCAGTTGGTTCCTCAAATCACTTGTTTCTCTCCTTGCTAAAGATGTGGCTGCCACCTTTCCCCAATCTGAAGAAGAATCCATCAGCAAGGCCCAACAATTCGAACTCATTTATTCATAGTCAGGATACTTATATACAGTACTACCTGACGCCCCAAGACCCATGCCATTTGGCCAAGACAAACTAGGAATGTATCACTCAATGGATGGATTGATTGGTACTACTACACACCACAATTCACACCTCCAACAACCACCTATGTATGGAACACCTCAATATCCACTGGCATATGTTAGATCCTCTTATTATCCTCCACCCCCTTATCAACAACCATGCCCCATTTCCCTCTCTCCACCCATCAGTGGACCACCGCCAGCACCCACAGTACACCCTGCGTCCCAACCAAGTTCAGGTACCCCCTCTAGCTCAGCTTACAACCTAAGAACTAGTGAAAGCACTACGCCTTCCTACATACCCTACATACCATTGCCACCCAGGAATCCATAATTTCCTTTTCCTGGTCCCACTCAGCCCATGATCCCACCACCAAGACACCCACAAGCTGGGGTTAACTTTGTTCAACGCTCTCCCATTCAACAATATAAAAATTTCGAACAGCTGAATACGGCTAATCTGACCCAACAATTGAACAATGCCAAAAATAAAGGAAAAAACTAAAACAACAACAATCTCGGACCATGAGGGAATCACCCCCAATAGAACCAACCTGTTGGGGGCAACCAGAATCAGGGGAAACAGAACCCTCAAGGGGGAAATAATAACAAAATCCAAGGGAAGAAAAACAACAATCTTCAGAACAATTTCCCTTGTGCCCTTTGTGGTCAATATGGCCATTATACTCACCATTTCCCTCAAATCACTGACTTCAAATGGATGAAAGAATCCAGAAGTGGACGATCTCCCCACCTCCACCTGCCCCTCAGTAGGCCCCACAACAATATGTGCAGCAACTACCTCCCGTAGTATTGGAAAACCCCATCCCACACCAAGGGGTGATGAACACTCAACATGAGGTACATCCTGCCACACCCCAGATGGGACAGTATCCAAACCCTGGTAATCCTACAAATTGCACTATCCTCCTCACCAACGAGGAAGAAATACTTCTACAAATGCGCAGTCATCAATACAACGTACCCCCTGACTCTGTTCCCACTACCTCGAACACAACCCCATCCACAACTAGACCACATTTAATGATTCCTCACCCTAATGTCGAGCCCCTACTTCGTATCCCTCACATCCCATTACGATGAAACGCCAACAACCCTCAAGCTCGAGCGACACACAATTATAGCCTGGTCAATTACTTGGCGTAATATCCTGCTACCATGTCAGTTTTATAAGTCCTTGAGACTTGTCCTACACAACGGAATTCATTACTTTCCTCCCTAGGGGTAGTCGAACCCACTGATATGTGCCTCATCACCTTTGATCTTGATAGTGGAGAACCACGTCTCCCCGCTTTGGTTTCTTTCCAAATACCGGTTAAAATTCGAAACATCACAGTTCACTGCTACATTATTGATGAAGGTGCATCCGCATGCATCATGTCGAAAACCGTGTGGTAGAAACTTGGCTCCCTGGAGATTATACCATCTTCCATCACTTTGAGAGCTTATGACAAGTGACCATCCTCTCTCGAAGGTGTCTTCCAAAATGTCCTCATTGAACTCGGGGGAAAAACCATCGTCATCGACATTGAAGTTATCGATGCTCCACTCGATTACAACATGTTTTTCGGATGTAGCTACATGTATGTGATAAAGGCTATGGATTCTTCTGTGTTTCACACAATGATGTTTCCCCACAGTGGGAAGATCGTCACTATTTATCAAGTATCACATTAGGAGCCCAACCCTTCTTCCAACATCAATAACATCTTACCTCTCATTCACACTAATCCCGAGACTTAGCCCCTCATTGAGATGGGTCCCAGAATTTTCAAAGACCCATCCTTCCTAGGGACATATGATGGAGCACCCACGCTCATACATCCCTTAGCACAAGTATGTGTCATCTCATCCAATGGAACTGACATTGGAGACACCCTTCCTTTCATAGAGGCTTCATCAGTATCTGACGTCCCACTAGTCACAAAGGTCCTCCCTCAAGAACCCCTTGAGAATCCTCCTACTCCCCCTGTTCCTGATTACACCCTCCCCCAGGGCCACATCCCAGTTTGGGAGACAGTCCCCCAATCCATACCCCAAATCCCCTTCTTCTACCCTCCACCAGGCGTACAAGCTTTCCAGGTAGTTGCAACGCTCACCCTTCCTAATATGATGCTGGAAATTCCATTTTGGTATCTACATATGCCTGAGATGGTCCCTCAACCATCCCTCCCTCCCCAAACAAAAGGAATCTTGATGTATATTCCAATACTTACCCCCACCATCTCACTCATACCCCTAGTCACTAGCACCCCTGCTATAGCTCGGGGTAGACGAAAGAAGAAAGAGCCCACTGCTCCACTTCCAGCATGAGTTCAGCCTCCTTGTGCACTGTGCAAAAAATATGGACACCCCATTAATAAGTGCCCATCTCTCCCCGAGATAAACAATTTAATTCAACTCCCATGGGCACCGATGCCACTCATCACCCCCTCTAGTACTATGGTTATCTCCCCTAACAAAAATAGAAAAGGACTGCAAACCAAATTCACATGCGCCATCTATTCCGAATATGGCCATTATACACACAATTGTCCAGCGTTACCTCAATTCCGACAAACACTAACAACAGTACGATAGAGATTTCAGCAAGAACCCACCCCATCTACATCATGTCCAACACATGTCACTAACATCCATTATGTCATGACCTTAGTTAACAAACATATGAGGTGCCCTTTCTCTCTCTGCAAATTGTTAGATCATTTCAGATATTAATTTCCTATGATCATTGAATAGAGACATCGCCAAATGGACCTTATTTAAAACCCTACACCCCCCCCTCCAGCAGAAACGGTGAGTACCCCTACCCCACCACTTGATGTGGTTCATATATTCTCACCCGAACCTGAGGCCCTCCCTACTCCCCCATGGTTCCTGGATGATTTATATGAGGACTTTCCCCCAAATCTCTAATTCATTTCCCCATGGAAATTCTATGCCCAACTACCATTTTCAACCCACAGTATCTTGATATTTTGTTCATGTCGAGCGAACCATCACAACCCCCTTGCGTCACCTTCCCTACCTCTTCACCACCCGAAGATAACCACGCGGTGATAGTCACCAGTGTTGTTCCCCCGGATCCACTATATTCTCGACATTTCCACTATGATGAAGACATCCTCGAGGAATTAACCACCCTCGATTTCCCATGGGATTCACTCCATCATTGAGCGCTCTATCTCTCACAAGACGCCTTTACGACTCTTAACTAGAACTCCATGCATGCAATCAAAACCAAATATTTTCTCCCCTCTGAGCACATATATTGGTTCAATAAACCTATCCCTACCCACAATTCTTTTGAAGAAGGAAATATGGCCAACATTTCCCCCACTGTCAAAATCAATATTTCCATCAAATCTGGAGTCGTAGAAGAAATCACCATTGGCACCGCATGATCTCCTGAAGAAATCATTGCCTACAAAGCTATCTTCTAGGAATACCAGGAATTTTTTGCCTGGTTATACATAGAGATTCCTAGCCTTGATCCTTCTATTGTTGAACATCGTATAGACACCTGGCCTGATATCACACCTACCCATCAAAAATAGCATCCGCTACACCCATCCAAAGCAGCGGCCATCAAGGCTAAGATTGATAAATTACGCATTTTTGGGTTCATCTACCCCATTGCCTATATGTCATGGGTCTCCAACCTTGTCCCTGTTAACAAAAAATAGGGCACCATCTGTGTCTGTACGGACTTTCACGATCTCAATCATGTATGTCCCAAAGATAACTTTCCAATGCCCTTTATCGACCAAATTATCGATGATTGCGCTAGCCACGAGGCTCTATCCTTCATGGACGGTTTCTCTAGCTACAACCAAATTCAAATTCACCCAGCCGATCAGTACAAAACCACATTCACTACCCCCTAGGGCACCTTTGCATATTGTGTCATGCCTTTTGGCCTCAAAAACATCGACGCCACTTTCCAAAGGGCCATGACATACATATTTCATGATCTGGGTCATATCATTCTCGCATACTTGGATGACCTCACAGCTCGATCCAAGAAACGCACTCAACATCTCGATGATTTACGAATCATATTCCAAAGGTGTCGTTAATACAACATCCACTTGAACCCCCTCAAGTGCGTGTTCTACGTCACCACTGGGCGCCTCCTTGGGTTCATTGTTTCCCAACGTTGCATCATCGTGGACCCCCTTAAAGTCCAAGCCATCAAAAAAATTCCACCTCCTTGGAATTTACGCCAACTGCAGAGCCTACAAGGAAAAGATAACTTTCTACGACACTTTGTCCCAGAGTACGCCACTTGAGCACATGGCTTCCTTCTCTTTCTACGCCATGACATCCCATTCCACTAGGATGAACATGCCCAAACCACTTTTGATGATATTAAAGCAGCCCTCTCCAATGCCCCATTGATTAGTCGAGCCGACTATAACCGCGACTATATCCTCTACTTATTGGCTTAGGCCCTCTCCATAACAGAAGTTCTCATCCAATTAGGGGATGATGATCAGGAGCATGTCATTTATTATGTTAGTAAAAATATTTTAGGGCCACCCTTGAAATACAATCACGAAGAGAAACTCTCCCTCAAAGTTTTCCTCGCAGTTTAGAAATTGCGCCATTACATCTTTCTTCAAACTACCAAAGTTGTTGCAGATTCCAACCCAATGCACTACTTTCTCAGTCACCAGCAAATTAATGGAAAATTTTCCCAATGGATCATCATCCTTTAGGAGTATGACCTCGAATTTTCAACACCCAAGAGAAATAAATCCCCCGTCCTCACTGAAGTCATCACGACATTTCCCTCTGATACTACCAGTACCCCTGTCAATACTGAATTCCTCAACAAATATCTCTTTTACATACCCTCGGATGACCCTTGGTACGATGATATTCTCGTCTACCTCCGAATACAAAAATTTGGAAACCACCTCTCCCGAGATGATCGTTGATGTATTCATCACCAAGCTCCCCCCTAACTCCTTATCGATGATATCTTATATCGACGAGGGGTCGACACTGTACTCTGCTAATGTTTGACTATCAACGAGGTCGATCGAGTCTTGAATGACTGCCATAGTGGCGCTTATAGAGGCCACCTCTCAGGGATGTCCACCACTCAGAAAATCACTCGCACCATCTACTTTTGGCCTACATTGTTTCACAATTGCATCCACACTGTGAAGCAATGTGACAAATGTCAGCTCTATGCCCACAAAGCATGAGCGCCACCCGCTCTTCTACACCCAGTCATCACTACAGACCCCTTTTGAAAATGGTTCATCGACTTCATGAATTTCAACCCTCTGTCTAGCAATGGAAACAAAGACATCGTTGTTGCAGTCGATTACTTCAGAAAGTGGGTTGAAGCTATGATTACCTTCAATAACATTGCTAACACTGCAGCGCATTTTTTCTTTAACCATGTCATCTCCCACTTTGGAGTCCCCCTACAGTTAGTCTCCGATCATGGGAAAGACTTCGAGAATGATATTTTCATCGAACTCTCCACCAGGTTAGGCCTCTCCTATGAGTTCGCCTCCCTGCAATACCCTTAGTCCAATGGACAAGTAGAAGCGGTCAACAAGGTCCTCAAGACCATGTTGCAGCACACGGTAAACAAAAATAAGACCAATTTGCACCTTATGTTGCTTTTCGTACTGTGGGCTTATCGCATGGCAGTTAAAACTGCCACTAGTTTCACACCATTCCATCTAGTCCATGGGGTTGAGGCCACTCTCCCCATCAAATGAGAAATCCCCACATTACGTACTGCTATTGAGCTATTACCTGACACTGCTCCGATGGAACACCATTTTCTGAACTTAGATTCACTAGATGAAGACCATCGGGCTTCATTATATCACAATGAGGCAGCCAAAAAGTGATCGAAGGCCACCTTTGATCGCCATTTCAACCTTCGGCCATTTAATGAAGGCGACCTCATCCTTTCTTACTATATCACTCACGATACCCTCGACCATGGCAAGTTCAAATCATTATGGCATGGAACTTATATCATCCAACATTGCCTCACTAAAGGCGCCTACATGTTGGCCTCCCCTGAAGGTCACCCTCTCAAAGAACCCGTCAACGGGTTGTACTTAAAGAAATTATACGCCTAAGCATAGCCATTCTACACTAGGCTTGTTCTTGTTGTATGTTTTCTTAGAGTTTTTAGTCTTCTTTTCCATGCCTTATGTCTAATCCAACATTTTTGTTATTGACATATGCCTCCTCCATCGGCCTACCACATCGGTTACACTGATGTAGCTAGCCGGTGGACACAGAATCTCTCTTTAGACATTTGGGCCCTCTATTCTCCCTCACATGAATTGCTCCATTCCAACGGCATATGTTTGGGCTCAGCAACCAAAAACCAATCCGAATACACAACTGTCATTGTCCTCCTCAGAGAAGTCGATAACCGCCACATTCGTTATCTAAGAGTCTTACTCAATTACCAACTTGTCATCCTCCATCTCAACAATGTGTACCATGTCCGTGATCCTTGCCTCTTTCGCAAATACTTGCAAGTTAGACTTTTATCCCGATAGTTTGATTCAATTACATTTACACATATTCCAAGAAAATTTAATCAGACAATAGATAATATGGATAACCTAGTGTTAGATTGGCATTTATCACATTAAGATCCCATCACACATACATACAAAGTCTATCACAACATATCAATTAGACATCATCAAAAATAACTAAAAGACATCAACACAAGTGAACACCACAAACATCCCAAAAATGTATACCCATACATATATATATATCGGTGAATGTCTCATCATTGTTTACAAAAATTAGTACATCAGGTACATCATCCGTAGGTAGGTGAACCACCTCAACCCTATAGATACAAAAATGGTACCACCTCACCATATACAAAATGGGTTCACCATCCTATATAGATACAAAAAATACATAAATATAGAGGCACTCATGGCACCTCTAGAGCTCCACCACCTGACCCTCACTCCGGGGGAGGGGTCCCTAAGGTCCTGGAGGCAGTCTCCCATTCATCGCCACCCCAACTATAACTTCTCTTCGAACCATGGTCCGCCACGCCACCAGAACCCCCACACACTACTCTAGGACCCCATCGTCTAGGATCCATGACCACATGCCCTTAGGCACTCCCTGTAGTACCACCTCCAAACAGTGATGAATATCCTTGAACTCTCCCTCGACCTCCGTTGGAGGAGCATGTGATGGCCCTGCACCGGGAGAGTTCAACAAGCCTCACACCAACATCATCCTGTTGTTGTCTCTCTCATGCCCGGGGCTCTCCCCATGGAGGTCTCATCGGCCCCTGACAATCCAATGCTCTAACCAAATCCACCTTGCACCCGTGAGGTCCAACATATGCACACAAAACAAACAAATGATAGCATCAACATCCATTTACTCACAAGAAACATGCTATACTATCTAGTATCTGCATGAAATGCAGTGGCTTATGATCAGTGTGGATTTCTCCCAAGAATGTAATGTCTCCACTAGCGGCAGGATTTCACAATGGAGTACATTTATTTATCGTAAGTAGGGTACTTACGAACAACATCTGATAGTGTCTCACTATGATAGGCCATGGGGTGGTTGTGCTGAGTGAGAATGACACCCACAACATAGTCTCAAGAATTTGTCTTGATCTCAAAGGGATGTCGCAGGTCTGGTAGTGAAAGTACTGGAACTGAGAACAAACACTACTTCAAATCATCGAATGCTTGTTGTTGGGACCAACCCCATGCAATTTTTTCCTTACCACCACCCCTAGTTATTTCTCTAAGGGCCCATGCAATATGGGAGAATCCCAACACAAACCTGCGGTAGAAATTGGCAAGGCCCAAGAAGCTTCAAAGATCAGTGAGTGTGGTTGGGGCTGGCTAGTCATGGATGAATTGGATCTTGGATGGGTCCACATGTATGCTATGCTGATCAACAATGTAGATCAGGTAATGGACCTTGTCCATGCCGAAGGATCATTTTTCCAAGTTGGCGTATAGCTTGTGCTACCGCAGGGTGTGCAGAACCTGTTGAATATGCTCCAAGTGTTCTGCCCAAGAATTGATGTAAATGAGAATGTCATCTAGATACACCACTGCAAAATTATTGGTGAATGGTCGCAAGATATCATCCATCATCCTCATAAAAGTGGTTGGATCATTTGTCAAACCAAAGGGCATGACCAACCATTCAAAACGACCTTCCTTTGACTTGAAGGAAGTCTTCCATACATCTATCTGTTCTATCAGGACCTAGTGGTAGCCAACCTTCAGATCAATCTTACTTAAGTATTTGGCCCCCATGAGTTGATCAAGGAGGTCCTCGATTTAGGGAATTGGGTACCAGTTTCTGACTGTGATTTTATTCAGGGCCCAGTAATCAATGCAGAGTCGCCAGGTTCCATATTTCTTCTATACCATCACGATTGGGCTCTCGTAAGGTGATGAGTCGAGAAAGATCTACCCCTTGTGGATCAATTCTTGGATCTATCCCTTGATCTCCTCATTTTCTAACATAGAGTGGTGATAGACTGTCCCATTGGGAAGCAGTGCTTTGGGGGTCATATCAATGGGGTTCTTGAACTAACAGTGCAGAGGTACCCCGATAGGTGAGGAGAAGATATCCGAGTATTCTTCGACAACCTTATCTACTTTCTTATGATGTGTGTAGAGGTCGGACGTAGATACCTTGGATGTGGCTATGATCTTTCTCTCATTCCTAGAGAGAATCACGAAGAAGACAAACTTCCTCATCTGATAGATGACCTTCCTACATTGCTTGGCAGAGATCAAGGAAATAGCACTAGGTGGGACTGCCTCGGGTATCCTGTACAATTTCATGTTCAAAGTAATAATAACACTAGGAGGCCTAGACTCATATACAACATGAAATTTCCATAAATAAGGTTGGCCCAAAAGAACATTACAAACTTCGAGAGGAGCAACATCACACAATACCTCGTCTTTGAAGGTCTTGATGTCGTATGCCAGTCGATAGTGTTGGCAGACACGGAGATCGCTTCCTTGGCAGATCCATCCAATGGTGTAGGGTTGTGGGTACAGTGTTGTCGGCAGGGCTAACCTCTTGACAACCTCAGATGAGATGAGGTTCTTCTGTCTACCACTATCAACAATGAAGTGCAGCTGGGAGCCTTTTACCCACATCTGTGAATGGAAGAGGTTCTCTCCTTCTTCTAACTCATCTGGTTCATCAGGATGGAGCTTGGTGGTAGCAACGGTGGCACTGGGTTCCATTTCAATGATCCATCTTCCATTTTCTGGTTCTAACTCAGAGTCATAACCCGCATATGATTAAGAGGATTTCACTTTGGCCACCAACGACTACTTTGAGCGACAGTCAGCAGTGTTATGCTAAGGGCTCTTATGGAAGTCGCACAACTTCTCGGTATATTTATTTGTCTTTTTGGTGTCCCTCTTTTCTTGCAGCTTGGACTGGCTGTCCTAATACTATCCATTTGTTCTATGTCCTTTGTTCTCTGGGTTGGGGCCGCCCTTTCCTGTCTTTTTCTCTGAGGGGTTCCCGGGCCCAAATTTCCACGTCTTTTGTTTGAGCTTCTGCTCGATTTTGATGGCATATCGGTAGGCCGCGCCCAAGGACAAGATGTATAGAAATTCCATTTTGGTCTGGATGTATCTATACAGAGCACCACGATATTTGAGCATCAAATATTGCTCTAAATATTTGATACCCATCTTGGTGCACAAGGTATGGAAGATATTTTTGAAGTCTAGCAATGCTTGGTCTCTTTCTTGCCGCAGTGTGGTCCATTTGGTATACAAGTCGTCATAAATTCCAACAGGGTAGTATTGTTCCTTAATATCATCCCTGAAGGATTCCCAGGTGGTCATGACTATAAATAACGAGTGTTCCTCTAGTTCCTTTTTCTCACATAAAGTTTCCAACCAATATTTGACATGGGGAACGACTTTGAGGAGCGCGAAAGTAATATTTTCTCTATTCGAAAAGTTATGGACAAAAAAATACCCTTCTAGTAGATTCAACCACTTTTCTACATCGTCTGCGTCTATCTGACCTTCAAATATAGGAATATCAAAGTTTATTTGTACCTTGAAGGGGGTGGCGCCTCCACTCGAAGAAGACGCGTCGCCTGTTGATAGCTGCGAAGGATTTGTGTGAAACTGTCCATCATCTCGTTCCTTTGTTGCATGAGGGATTCCTCAAGAAACATTTTGAAAGGATCTCTTGCCCCGTCATATTTATTTTATCCTTCCATGAGAGGTCGCTTGGGCATGCGAGAGCTTTGGTCCTCAAGAGAAACAAGCTCGAGACCCAATTATTTGAGTTGACAAGGAGCAGACCGCTCTGATACCACTGATCCAAATTTTATGAGAAGAACGAATGGATACAGATTATTAACATATTCTTAACACAAAATAATAGAGATATAGTAAAACTGGTTTTCTATTTAATAAGGAAATAAGATGAAACTGTAAAATGCAGTGGAAAACAAGCTTGTTGGAATGGTGGTGACTTATCTCTGAGGAGAGATCTGATGACTGCACTCATTGGAAAGAAGATAATTACAATGAGGCTCTGAAGGCACTTTTACAATAAACAAGAGTTTCAAAAACCCTAGACATCCAAAAACCTAACCCTAGGAGATGAAGCGCCAAAAGTCATGTGGGCCCCTTTTGGGTAAGTCAGTACATCAACTTCCCGGGGTCATAACTTTTGCATACGATATCCGTTTTAGGCGTGCAATAGCCCGTTGGAAATATATATCCGAGGACTACAACATTTACCGAAAATTTCATGATGAAATTTATAAATTTCAACATACCAAAAGAAACGTCATTTAGGGCCTCAAAACAACTCTGGAAGTTCATGACCCGAAAAACTACTAAAAATAGTAAATTACGAAAAATTGCCTGAAAGTTGTTTTGAGCCAGCTGGAAAAGGTGGGTGGCCACCAATATCCACCTGGATCATTCCATCTAGAGTAAAGTCATGTAAGTGACCCAAAATCTCCAACCAGTGCAGGATGAAGCTTGCACACTTTTTGAGGAGATTGAAGGACAAGGTGCACAACTAGAACAAGTAGTCACCACGATAGAACAACACTTGGAAGGACCGATGACTGAGAAAGTTATTCAAGAGTTAGCTTAGTAGGAGGCTCTGGAGAAGAAGAAGTTTGAAGCATATAGAGACAAGATTAGGGCCTTCGAGGTAGATTTACCCATATCAGAGTGACTCGGGACGAATCACAGGTGAGTGTTGGGGGCCGATTTTCCCTTGACCAGGTTTTGTGGAAACGCTTGTCATGTTTGACCAATTTTGGGGATTTCGACAGGCTAGTTGAAGATGGAGTGGAGGCGAAGTGGAGATCGTGGGATATTGCCCCCTTTTGTGGGATTTTTGGGATTAGGGTTTATGTAACAGGTATGGGATGTCGGCCCATGTATTTACCCATGTTTAGGCCCCTTTTGTAAAGTATAAATAAGTAGCTAGGTGATGTAATAAATATCCCTAGTAGGCTGATGGCTTAGTGATAATGTTATCTAAGTGAGAATAGTTGTGAATTCTCTGTGCGTACTATGTAACACTTGCAGAGCTAAGTGAAAGTGATTGTAAGAGGCCGTGTAAAAGCTTTGTGTTGTGACCTAGCTCGGGGAAGGAGGATCTGGTGAGGTGTGTGCAGATCTCCTGTCCTATGCAGAGTTGGTTTTGAGGCTCTATGCATGTAATGATATTGACAAAAGATAATAAAGAAGACGAAGAGTTGGTGGATGTAGCCCCACGCTGGGGGTGAACCACGTATATCCTTTGTTATAGTTTCTTTGTGTGATTGATGTGGTTTATGCTTGTTGTCATCTTTATGTATGTTAGATGCATTTGATATAGTATCTTAGTGATTAGTAATGTAAATGAATGCTAGACCTATCCTATTTCTAAATGCTAAGTGCTTGGGTGTGTTAATTCTTGTTGAATACTGCATTGCTCTGTAATTAGGGTTTTACCTACGATGTGAATAGGGGTTAAATGCTAATGAATGTTAACTGTTAAGTGCTTTGTTAATTATTGTAATCATAGATCTATGTCCCAACTAGGTTGCAGACACTTGAGTCCTGCAACCCCCCTGCCTCTACCTCGGGTGAGACTTCATCTGCTTCGCAGGTGTTTCCGAAAGGGCCGGTAGTTAGGGTTTTGTTGGTGCACTATTGTAGTGTTGAACCCCAAGTCTACCCCTGTGCCAAAATTCAATGATGGCTTCATGCTCCAATATGATTTTTCCTTCCTCGTCAAGTTCTAGCAATATATTTTGAACTGGGATATTGTCACCTATAACCTTATTTAAGCATGAAACATGGAAAATTGGGTGTACTAGTGAAGATGCAGGAAACTCCAATTTGTATGCCATAGTACCAATCTTTTGCAACACCTTATAAGGGCGATAGTACTTTGGTGATAATTTATTATCCTTCTTGGCTTGCTTGAGGGACATCTGTTTGTATGGTTGTAGTCTTAAAAACACCCAATCCCCTACATCAAAACTTATTTCACTATGAAGTTGATCTTCTTGTTGTTTCATGTGATTTTGTGCCATGGTCAGGTTGTCCTTTAACATTTGGAGAACTTGTTGTTGATGCTCGATGTTATCTTCCACTGCTTGAAACTTATATTTTTCTTTTAGAGAATAAGTGATGGAAGGAGGTGGTATCCATAGAGTGCCATAAATGGTGTCATTTTTGTTGCAGTATGAAAGGAAGTGTTATAACACCATTCTTCCAAGGGTAACCATTTGAACCATTGTGCTTGTTTATCAGAGACAAAGCAACGAATGTAGCCTTCCAAACATTTGTTCACTATCTTGGTTTGTCCATCCTATTGAGGATGATTGGATGAGCTATGTGCCAATTGAGTACCCAAACAAGAAAATAATTTTGTCCAAAAATGTCCAGTGAAGATGGGATCTTTGTCGCTTACAATAATATTTTGGTTGCCATGTAGCTTTTGAACTATCTCCATGA
>SNQJ01S0156498.1:0-21055 GCA_010110895.2 Picea sitchensis | reverse complement strand
CGCACATGATCCTCCCAAGAATTTCTATAGATTAAAATATCATAAAAAAATACTAACACAAATTTTTGAAGGAAGGGCTTGAAAATGGAATTCATCAATCCTTGGAATGTGGAAGGTGCATTTGTAAGGCCAAAAGGCATGACCAAAAATTCATAATGGCCTTCATGAGTTCGGAACGTTGTTTTAGGGATATCTTCTTCCTTCATTCTAATCTGATGATACCCTGAACGAAGATCCAACTTTGTGAAATATATTGTTCCATGTAGTTCATATAACAATTCATTAATGACGTGAATGGGAAAATTATATTTGATAGTGATCTTGTTGAGATCTCTATAATCTAGACACATACGCCATGAGCCATCTTTCTTGAATACTATTACCACCAGTGCAGAGTAAGAATTTTGGCTAGGTCTAATAATTCCAGCCTCTAACATTTCTTCAACCATGCGCTCAATTTCACTCTTTTGGGCATAAAGGTATTTGTATGGCTTGATGTTAGGAGGAACACTCCTAGGAATTATGTGAATATCATGATCATGCTTTCAAGTGGGTGGAAGACCTTTGGGAATATATTCAAATATTTTGGAATGCTTATCAAGGATCCCTTGGAGATCTAGGGGAATAGATGGCTTAGATGTTTGAAGATCTCATGAGAATAGTTGTGCAATTACACCTTGATGCCCCTCTTTAAATAATTTTTCCATGACATTGGAGCTTATCACCTTACTGAGTTTCCCTGTGATACCTCTTAACTCAATTCTATTCCTTCCAATTAAACTTTCATGAAAAGTTAATGAAAATTAAAATCCATTGTTCCTAATTATTGTAACCATTGGATTCCTAGTACGACATCAACACCACCCATGGGTATAGAAATCATTGGACTATTCATTACATATTCCCCAATAGTAAGATTGATCTTATTGCATTTTTCTGATCAATTGATAGTTCCTCCATCTGCAATGATTACTTGAAACTCTGGTGTTGTATATACAAAGCAATTGAGAGCTTTGGTTAATTTATAGTGAATGAAATTATGATTACTACCAGAATAAATTAGGACTATTACCTTTTTATTTTTTATATATCCTTTGATCTTGAGGGTTTGAGGAGTGCTAATTTGAGCCAATGCATTACATGATATCATGGGAGTCAAGTCTTCAGAAGAAATTGCATCTACATTTTCTTCTTGAGATGGTTCTTGTTCTTCTTCTTCTTCCTCTTCACAACCTATGTAGAATAATTTCTTCTCACCAAACTTATGTCCCTTTCTATACTTGTGCTCACAATTAAAGAATAAAACTCTTTCTTTTCTTTCCTCCAATTGTTGAGGTGTCAACCTGGTAGGTTGTGGTGTTTTAGAAGAAGGATAATTATCCTCTCGATAGATGTTGGGAGTGGTCCTTCTAGTAGCCATAGACATATTTTTACTTTCAACATTTCTTGCCACCCTAAATGCATTCTCCAATGATTTGGGTTCCCAAAGATGAACCTCATATTTAATGTTATCCCTTAAAGTTCCTATGAATACATCAATCAAGTGCTCATCTAGAATATCTGATACCTTTATATTCAATCTTTGGACGTTCTCAATGTGCTCTATAACTAAACCCTTTTTCTTGAGATTTATCAATTGGCTAAAAAAGGTATTTCTCCTTGTATCCTCATAGTGTGCTACATTTCTTCCGTGAAAATTGTCCAAGTGATGAGTGATTTGAGAGAACAAAGCCATCGATACCCAAAAAATTGATTGGATTCTAAATATAAAGAAGAAATATATACCTTTTGTGTATGTGGCACATTATGTAGATCAAATAATTGCTCCATCTGAAGTATCCATGTGATTGGTTCCTTGCCATCAAACTTCCTCATATCGATCTTAGGAAAGTGGTTAGTATTCAACCCAAAGTTAGAGTTTCTCCATTCTCGATTCATCTTCCTTGTGTCCTCATCATGAATTTCATGGGATACATTTTCACTCTCAAGTGTCCTCTCTATTAGGACATTTTTCAATCCTTCCATGATCTCCCATTTTAAACCATCCATATTAGTATTTATTTCCTCCAGCTTAGCTTCCGTTGAATCCATCATCTCTCGTAGTTCATCTTTTGTTATTGTCTTCTTTTGTAAATCATTTATGTCCCTACACATTTCTTCACCTTCATCAAGAGTCCAAGTAGGACTGTCTGGAGGCTTATTTTGTTTAGAAGTTTCCTTTTTTGGTGGTATGTTGGCCAAGTATCACTTTAAACCTTGATTTTGAGGTGGTTCTACTAGACACTCTTTCTTTTATTGTATCTTCAAAATTTCGGCCCTTCTGGGTATAAAATTTTCTTTTTTTGTAGTTCTTTGATATTTCTTCTCTGCAATTCCACAAGTCTGATCAAAATTGGATGTGCCAAGTATAATTTATGGTAACTTCCCCACAACGTGTTGATTTTTGGCCTTTCCAAGAGATATCACTTGTATAGAATTATCTGCACAAAATAATTGGTATAAAATTATTAAACTTGTACCATAAATACTACAGAATATCCACTATCCAATGCAACTAGTCTCACTCAAATTGGATACTCTAGGAATAATTTATGATTGTTTTACCTAGAACACCTGCTTGAGACTAGTCAAATACCCTATCTTCCATAGGGTGTATATACAAATGTAAGATGACCCAGAAGATGAAATGTTTATCATAGATAAATTAATAATTTCTATGAATATTCTCTGGATTATAGGGTCTGAAACATTACATAAAATATTTTATAGCGAAAATGTCATGATGGCTCAATTCATGATGATTCCAGAACCCTATATTACACAGGCCATATCTCCTAAATTATAAGTCCTCGGGAGATGAACTTTTGACCCGATGTACCTTGATCTGGCTACTAAATATCCTCCAAAGAGTTCCTTCTAAAACATTGTAGAAAACACGTTATAGCAAAAATTCCAAGGTGTCTCAGATGTAGTAGAGAAAACCCAAGACCTTGAGCTCCGATATCATATGTTAAGAACCAAATATCAATATAGCATAGAAAAACCTCAGAATAAGTACTCAGTGCCTTGAAAAAGAGAGTATTTCAGGTAATAAGCCTCTTCGAGGGGGAAACCTCCTTATACACCACATAAATGTCCAAATACAAGATGATTCCAAATGAAAATGTCTCCTTGGTATATATAGGAGACTAGGAGGTACAATTACAACTAATGGATTCAAGACGACATAAATAATATTACATTACTAATGTAATATGCCCCAATTAAGGGGCAATGAGCCACTATTTAGGGATTAACATATTACCACTCCAAGCTTCCTGGGGAACTTGGTTGTTTAAACTCTTAGTTGCACTTCTGTTTAGAATATGTACTGAACAAACAATTGCATCACCCAAATATTCATTTGGAAGATGCTTCTCCTTCAATATACTTTGAGCCATATTCATAATGGTTTGATTCTTCCTTTCATCTGGAGTATAACGAGTAGTAAATTGTCTCTTGAATCCATGATACTGACAAAAATACATGAAATCAGTTAGCATATACTCACCTCCTCTATTGGATCTCAACACTTTAATATATTTTCCACTCTCATTTTCAACCATAACTTCAAACCTCTTAAATATATCAAAATCTCCATATTTCTTCTTCAGCAAATAAACCCAAGTTTTTCGACTGAAATCATCAATAAAATTCATAAAATAGACATTACCGGTCAATGAACATGTTTGCATGGGTCTACATAAGTCTATGTGAACAAGTTCCGATAGAGCTTTATCCCTGTACGAAACTCCAGAAATAAATTTATCCCTGTGATGTTTTTCAAGTATGTAGCTCTCACACGAGGTTGTTGGTTGTTGAATATTGGGAAACCCCTTCACCATTTTCTTCTTCTGCAACAAATCTAGACCTCCAAAATGTAAATGGCCATATCTCAAATTCCATAACCATGACTCATCCAAACATTTATCTTTATAATCATTTAAAGAGCCACTCAGATCATTTCTCATAATAAGTGGAAACATTATATTCTTTGTCATCTCTACTCTGGAAATCAATTTCTTACTTGGATACTTGTCATAAATTTTACATACCTTGTTCTTGAAGAAAACTCAGTACTTTTTCTCTATCATTTTTCCAACACTTAACATATTGCATTTCATACTAGGTACATAATAAACATCATCTATTTTTCTTCTTTCATCATTCTTAGTATAAACAGGAATCACACCTTTACCATTAACTCTTACCTTACTATTATTACCCAACTTTACCTCAGATTGAATATTGGTATCGAAAATGGAAAAAAAGTTTTTATTTCTAGTCATGTGGTTGCTACATCCATTGTCCAAAAACCAAACATCATTTGAACTTTCCTGGGTGACATTACAAGTCACAAACATAGGTTTCTGGTCATCCTTAGACTCTTCTGTCATGTGTGCAGACTGCTTTCCAACATTTGTTTGCTTCTTCCAACACTTGTAAGCATAATGTACAAATTTCTTACAATAATAACATTGTACCTTAGGTTTATCATACCTTTGATTTCCTTGTTGCCAGGATCTACTGCTACTCCCCCTTAAACTAGGATTACTCTCAACCAGACAAATCATATAGGAGTAATGTTTGTTTGTATCTTGATCTAAGCACATTTTATGGTCTTACGTAGATGGGAATACATTCCTCCTGATACCGAGATAAGTTGGTTTGATTCACCCTTCACTTCAATGATGGATTGCAAACTTTGAGTGGAGAACGTAACAATCGAGTAACTATGCAACATTATATTTAATTATTTAAGGATGTTTAGATAAGCAATTGATAGTACTTAGTAGAAACAGTGTTTTTAATTAAAATTATGAGATAACAGACCTCTCTATGGATATTTGAAAAGTTATCAATGTGTATGAGAACCCAATTCTATCTTTTAACAAGTGCAACAAAGCTACATATACTTCCTCCTCATAATAATTGTATGTAGTTAATGAAGGATGCACAAGAGTGCTTCAAAAAACAATGAACTTCTACTACACGAGTTTCAACATTGTGTAACAATGCTTGTAAGCTACAACCAGGTGTTTCAATGACGTGTTTCAACAACCCCTGTAAGCTGCATTCAAGTGTTTCAACAACGTGTTTTAGTAAATAATAAAAAGTTATTACAACAAAAAAAACTTAAGTGAATCACTCTTGCATCATATACTAAGATCAATACTCTGTTCTACAACAACCTTTTCAACAAGTGCTTTAGCAAGTGTTTCAATAGACTGTAAAATGGATTTACAGAAAAAACATAGTTATAAGAGAAACAACAAATTAAAAACTTAGATTTAACCAGTAAAATAACTTCATTGAAACATTCAGTGCAACAATAAATTCACTTCGTACTTAT
Source organism: Picea sitchensis (assembly GCA_010110895.2). NCBI lineage: Eukaryota > Viridiplantae > Streptophyta > Pinopsida > Pinales > Pinaceae > Picea > Picea sitchensis. The sequence goes on along the minus strand of SNQJ01S0156498.1, from coordinate 15,663 downwards.
GTACTAAAAACTTAATAAGATTCTACAACAAAACACTGGACAACACAAGGATTTAACTGAAGTTTTCAAACAAAAAATAGAGTATGCATGCTACAAGAAAATAAATTACATTGTAACAAATATGAACATCATCATGAGTTTACAAACTCAGTTTCAAACAAAAACAATGTATAAAATCCCCTCATAACAATCTCAAAATTTTCTGTCTATTTTTCTCTCTATCTATATGTCCATCCTAAAATCTGAATTACATAGATGTATATATGTACTGATACAATTAGTCGGTTAGATTGCCCCTTCACTATACCTAAGTTGAATTTTTTTTTTCCATAACATTAATAGTTCATTTCCCCTTTGAAATTCGATCAGCAAAAAATCAAGCAGTGTGGCGGTGATGATCACTAAATGAATAAGGTGGTTAAGGTGGTGATAATAAATTTTGGGTTGGTGGTATCTTTTCAAAATTTGATTAGCTGAGATAAGTCGTCTTTCTGGCATGGAATGATAATTTTCTGACATTCCCCCCCTTAATCATTTCATCCAAAAACAAAACTATGCAATATTACAGTTCACAAACCCCAATGTTCTTTCTGTGAATTTCAAATAATTTCTTAGGTAAGGGATTTGTAAACACGTCTACAAATTGATCTTCAAAATTGCAAAATGCTACAAAAATTTCATCATTATTTATCAGCTCTTGAATAAAATGATATTTGTATCAATATAATTAGTTTTCTTGTGGAAAACATTATTACGTGACAGTGCAATAGTTGATTTATTGTCACATAAAATCTGAGTTGGTTCTTGTTGTTCATACAACAACTCAATCACAATCCTTCACCTCGACACAGTCTGACATGCAATTGTTGTTGTTGTTGTTAGCGATAAAAAATAACTTTATAATGATTTCCAAATGACATGATAAGAGGATCAATAGGTAGAAAAGTTATTTCTAATCTTAAGGTTTAAAGGCTTTGAGACAAGCTCTTAAAACTATACGATTCCAACACATAAATCAAATTGCATTTCAAAATAGACCAAAAACTGATTTTTATCTTTTGGTGGCTAAGTGGTAAAATTATAGGGTTGTGAGCCATCGAAAGTCAAGGATTTCGGTGGCTAAATCAGATTTTCAAGGGAAAATGAGCCGCTGAAAGTGCAGAAGAGTCTGTTTTTACTATGTTAAGTCATCATTTTCAAATGATGATTCTGAGCGACTGGAGAATCATTTTGAAAAACAGGAGGAGGCTTTTGTTATTAACTTGTCAAAGAAAAATAACCTCTCTCAATTTAACTATACGTGTCATATATTTGGATAATAAAATTCATCTATGAGCCCTAATTTTTGGATCTCAAAATTTCCCTGTTTGACACATGGTTTTGAAATGAACATCCCGGGCAAATGAAAATGAATCTCAAATAACTAAGAGAGGTTGTTTCTCACAACAAAACAATATACAAAATCCTCTTCCATTTTGTACACATATGTTTTGATTTGAGAGATATAGGTCAATCTTTGAGCAACATATTTCCAGAAATTTATGTCTTTTCCAACCACCTCACAAATTCGAATTTGAGATAGGAAAAGAGGTTATCAGATCCATCTTTTGAGGATCTTGAAACTGATTTGTAAAGCTTATTTAAATCCCATAGAGACACAGTTCACTAGGAGGGGAAAAGAGTCAGAGGACCGTGGTTCTACTCTTGAAGACTTGTACATTTCATCTTTTGGAGATGTCCATTAATATATCTTGACATCGAGATTATTTCACTTTGTTTGTCTAGTTTTCATATCCTTTCTTTCAAAGTTTATGTATAATCAATGACAGAAGGATGTCATCCCATCTCTTTGTTGGTATATTAGACTTATATACATTGCTTCTTAAGATTGTCTTAGTGCCATATAGTTTTCATCCTATCAGTGCACTCATAAACTTAAGCTGCAAGTATTTACTCATTATGTATGGCCATCTACTATATACAAATCTTATATATGTTTATGCTGGTATGAAGAAGTATCTTACCTATCATTACTGGCCATTCACATATTCTTTGCGTAGGTATTTCTTGCTAGCATAATGAGTCTTCTCCATGTTTTCAAACATTGATTAAAACCTTCTAAGCAGCATAGTTGAAAGCCTTGGTCTTTCAAGTGAGCCATGTCTTTCTAAACGGATGTGAGTTTATAATGTCATCCGATTTGATCCTTTTTCCTCCACAATTTATTGATCTATTTAGTTACCAAGATTAAACCCTTCTATAGTCAAGGAGTGATTTCTTGGAGTGATAACAAAATGGCACCATTGTCAGGTAACGAAAGTGAAAGCAAAGTTTCCCTGGGAGAACGAAAAAGATATGATTCTTGATGGCAGACAAGAGACAGACATAAAACTTGATTGTAATCATCTACCTGGTGACTCCACATTAAAGACTCTACTGGGGAGAATCCAACTGATAGAAGATGATGAGGCTGAATTCAAAATCCAGGTACCAGTTCATCAGTTTACTTTATGAACTGTTGTTATTCTTTATCATCTCCTTTATACTTTTCCCTTCACATGTTAAAATAATTATCCTCTGTTTTGTATATTCTGAAGATTATCAACCATCTTTTATAAATCCATCTTTAGAAGAAGATTTGCAGCCTGCTTTTATTGTATAAGTTAAATCATTTTTTGTGCCTCGGTTATTGTATTCAAATTCCTTTTGAATCTGATCAACCATGTAACCTTGAAGAAATCAAAACTGATTCAAAACCTATATAGAGATCAACACTTGTTTCCATAACCTTTGAACCTTGTTAGCAAATTGTTATACCTCATGATCAACCTACAACCTTTCAGATTAAAATCAGGATGAAGATGTTTAAGGCTTTAAAGCTGCCCTCTCTTATTCAACCTTATCCTGTTGACTGTTATGAATATCTCCCTTGGTTTTCTAGAGAGAATCAAGCTTCAGCTGAGAGACACTTGGAATCCTTTTTGGATTTTGTTGATCATTTTCAGATTGTTCATGAAGATGTGATCATGAGATATTTTTCAAAATCTTTGATCATAGATGCTTCTCTATGGTTTAAGGGTCTAAGAGATGATTCTATTGGTTCTTGGATCGAGTTCTCAAATGTTTTTATGAAGTATTGGGGTGAAAACAAATTAGTATATTCATACCTTGTTGACTTCTATGCCTTGAAGAAACAACAAAATGAAACCTTGCTTGTTTTCAATCGAAGATTTTGCAGCATTTATTATGGTATGCCTTTGGAGATCCAGCCTACAGAGAAAGTTGCCATGATTTATTATGTTATGGGGTTGCATTCAAAACTTGCTCTTTTTCTGCTAGAATGAAAGTCTTCATCCTTAAATATCTTGTTTGAAGATTCTCTAGAGATCGAGGAGAACATCACTGTTTCCAGGAGGATTTGAGAGCAGGATGATTTTGAAAATCTACATCTACTTGAGCCAGCATAATGTCAGTATAATTCAGATTTTGAGTAGGAAGGTAATGACTATGAGGCAATTTTAGAACAACAACAAACAACTGAAACTACTTCAAATTGTGAATCAAATTCATCAACTTTTGCAAAATATTCTAGAAACATGTATTCATGTAAAATTTATGATCATTTTACAAAGCATGTTGAACCTATGATAAATAATGATTGTATAGACAATTACATTTTTAAAATTGATCATGATATCTGTCATTCAAACACTGCTCTATCATCATCCTTTGAAAACGTTTCTGAAGAGAAGGTCATAGTGTTGATGATCACAATGTAATCACAAAGGAATGAGAAGTTAATCAATATTCTAATAGAATAAAATTCATGTCTAAGAAAGAGGTTTCCATAGATATACAGTTGTTTCCTGAAGATCAGTATGTTTCATATCTGTGTTTTAAATACCTAGTGGCAACCTTCATAGAATCATACATTTCAAAGAAATTGAAAGTTCCAGGCTTCTTTAGCTTGCACATGTTTTCTGGTGAGTTTGGTTTTGTGAATGGATTCTTATCATTCTTGTTACACTTCAAACATCAACTATTGATCAGTGTGAATGATTGGATTATTTCAGTATTAAAATTTCTTGGATGGTTGCTATGGAAATCAACATTCACTTAACCAATTGCAAAACTGGTTAGAGTAGAGTAGGGTAGGAAATAAACTCGCTGCCTGAGCATTTTTTTTCTCCAGTTTGTAGCATATGTATCAGTCACCTTATGTGAATAAAGGTAGGTATTGAAGATGTTATTTCCCAAAAATAACCTGCAAATTATTGAGACATCACATACAAGATGGCCATTAGAGAGAAGATTTATTAAGAGTCTTTTAGAAGAGCGTTACACTTATATTTTATGAAATTTCTTGAGTCATCACTTCATTGATAAATAATCTCAAAAGATAGTTTTCAGTGGCTAGGGGTATGTTTCAAAGTATTGTAAGCTACCAAAAGTACTAACTTTCGGCAACTAAAACCGAAATCGCAGGGCGTTCTAAGCCACCAAAATTGCAAAGCATGCCAAACAGTTAGCATGTCAAAATAGGATCTTCAACTTCCAAAGTACATGTGTCATCTTCATCAGTTAACCGCTGAAATGAATGCTAGGAAATATCATTGAGGTTTGGTCGATCCATTTCTGCCATAATCATTATTTGATTTGATTTAGCTAACCTAGATTTATCAAATATCCTATTTTTCCATGATGTTTGGATATACACTTCATTCAAAGTTCTCCTCTATGACTAACTCGACTATTCCTCATCACGTGACCTATCCTTAATCTTCCTAGTCAAATGTGACTCACAAAAAAGATTTGAAACCCCTTGTGTCTCTTAAGCTTCCTAAAATTCAGGCCTCTACTCAAGCACATTCCTCATATCTCGCCTTTATCTTTGCTGAGCCCTAGACTCCTTCTAATGGTGCTAAGATTGTTTCCCCCAAATCCAATTCCATTGTATTGCAGATATTGACATTGTTTTGTAGATAAAGAAGGGAAAAGTTTTTGTTAAGTACCTAAACTAGATCTGCAAATATACTTCAGAAATAACCAAGAATAAACCATAAACCATTCACCATAACATGAACACAAGAAATAGAGAAAACCCTTGAGGTAGGGCAACACCATACAATGGATCCTATTATGGAAGGGATCCTCTCCTGTTCATTCACTTGCCTCTTCGAGGAGGGCATCTAATGAGCTTCCTTCCAAATGCAATATTTCTCTTCATGTCTCAGTACATTACTTGAACCCCTTTATATGGGTTCTATGTCACTAGGAACATTCTGGGGGAGGGAATATCTTCTAGAAGTAGAACCTAAGAAGTCCTCTTACATTTTATTATATCTAACTACCATAAGTACATGGGGCCTTATTTAAGCCAGCATGGACCCTGGTACTGCCCGATGAATGACCTCCACTGGTATCACTATGGGCCCTAGGACACCCCACCACTACCTCTCTAGCTACCTTACATTTCATCCCCCTTTTGGTGCAGTATCAATTCTTGATGTACAATATACCCGAGGTCCCATGGGATAATTGGGCCAGCATCTTTGAGAAGGCCAGAACCAAGTCCCATGTGAGAGAAATCCACCACCATGCTGAAGTAGTCCAGCCACCATTGTAAGCCAGTTCCCCTGTCCAGGTGCTCATGTGAACTCCCAGGCAGAAGACTTTGGACAATAACCAGCTCAAATGATGCTCCAAATCACGACACCTATCATGTGGATCTAAATAGAGAGAGATCTATCCACATGGTGGAAAAGGAATTCGTGAATGCGGAGGAATAATACCAGCCATCTGGGAATGGTAACTAGCTCATGATGCGGGACATTGATTTTCTCTAGAAGGTGGGAGTGGAGTCATCAAATAAAAATATGGAAGTGTGGTTGTCATCCCGGAAATGACAACTATCCATATACCAATCTCCTGATCGTCCTCAAGAATGCATACGAAGCACATCTTTCCTTTGATTATAATTCATTCATGAGGACCCTCATAATAAATATCTCTTGCATGTTATTCATTGAATCTTGAATATTAGCGAAGAAACTTATCATTGAGGCCATGTGTGAAATTTGTCACATTGAGGAGCTATGTGTGAGGAGTTGTTTGTGAGGCCATTATTATAATCACATCCAATCTGTCATCCATTGGGCTTTGAATGATTCAAGAATTTCTTTCAAGGTTTGAGGAATGAAATATCATCGAACCCTATGAACTCTACTTCGATTCTGGTAGATCCAGAAAAACTCAAAATAGACCGTTTAAAATGGAAATGTGACTTTCTGCGAGGAAAACACCTAAAAACTCTTGAACTGCCAAATACTCCTGCTTTACTTCGAGGAACTCCGTTTACCCATTCCAGTTTTTGTTTTTGAAATTGGGTTGAAATTGTGAGAAGAACTTATATCAGTTATTTTGGAGAATTCTGACCTCAATTACATAAATAAAAACAAATGGCGCCGCCGTCCGCAGAAAAACCATGAAAATTGCAGATTTAAAAACCTCAAAATCTTGACCTTCCAGACTCCGTTTTGGGCCAATTTGTTTTCAAGTGGGTGTTTTCACAGGCTTTCAATATACAAACACTTTACGCAAAATTTTGCACAATATCTTGAAAATGTAAGATGTCATGACCCTCTTTTCTTCTTCGAAAAAAAATGCAAAAATAAAAATAGTTGCCCACAACTTGGCCCTGGAAAGTGCACAAATGCAATTATTTAGAACCAAATCTTGAATAAAAGCACCTAAGCGGATATGCCAGAAGGAAACTGATATAAGAAATAACCAAGGAAAACACGACTCGTGCCGATTATTTAAGTACCTAAACGGATCTGAAGTATACTTGAGAAATAGCAGAATAAACCATAAGCCAAATTCCGCATAACATGAACACAAAACTAAGGAAAGCCAGCGAGGGTGGGGCAGCCTAGTAGGATCCCTGTGCTTATGGAAGAGAGGATCTCTTGTTCACTTTCCTCTTCGGGGGGCATCCTCCTAACGAGCTTCAACTCCAAACACAATGTGGCCCCTCTTCATATCCGATTACTTTGCTTGAACCCCTTTTATATAGTGTTACCATCACCTAAGAACATTCTAGAGGAGGAATCTTCTAGAAGTGAACCTTCTAATAAGTCCTCTAACATCTGTTATATTCACACTAATATATCTAACTAACATAGTAGGCCTTATTTAATAATATAGTGGACCCTAGTCCTAAGAAGTCCTCTTACATTTATTATATCTAACTACCATAGTGGGCCTTATTTAATAATATAGTGGACCTAGTCCACCTTACATTGAATGACCTCCACTATTATCACTATGGACCCTCTGGCCCCCACCACTACCTCTCTAGCTACCTTACAGTTTTTCTCAAGAAAGAGCTCAATGATATAGCATATCTGAAATCTCAGTCTGATATTTTCTAGATGTTCAAAGATGCTACATGCTACAAGTATTGTGAAAAACTCCAAGGATCCCTGAAGCATCAACAAGAAACAAAAAGTAAAGGTGTATACAGAGGTAAAGGTTTTGTAGCTACACTTCATGGAAATAAAGTGATCACTCTGGTGATGAATAGAAACAAAGGTACAAGGAATTTCATATGGAATCAGATTAACATTTCATTTCACCAGGTTTTCTTCCATTACAACAACATGACAACATACATACTGTAATGTGTATGAAGCATAACAGAGGCTGAGAGAAATATAGACATATTATATATTAGTTTAGAAGATATACATAGATCATATATATAGGTCATGAAATGTTTTTATAAAGAGGTGAATGGATGACTCCATGCCCAATGGAATACTGACTCCATGCCCAATGGAACACTAGACTTTAAGTTCAGATTTTATTTTTCTGGAAAGGCATTAGATCTGTGGTTCTTGGAAACATCGCAGGGAGGTCTCCATCCCAATTGGAGCCAGATGTTAGTGATAAAAAATAACTTGCTAATGATTTCCAAATCACATGATAAGAGGAGCATTATGTAGAAAAGTTATTTCTAATCTTAAGGTTTAAAGGCTTTGAGACAAGCTCTTAAAACTATATCATTCCAACAGATAAATCAAATTGCATTTCAAAATAGGCCAAAAACTGATTTTTAGATTTCAGTGGCCAAGTGGTAAAATTATAGGGTTGTGAGCCGCCTAAAGTCAGGGCTTTCAGCAGCTAATCATATTTTCAAGGGCAAATGAGTCGCTAAAAGTGCAGAAGAGTCCGTTTTTACTATGTTGAGTCATCATTTTAAAATGATGATTCTCAGCGACTAGACAATCATTTTGAGAAACGGGCGGAATATTTTGTTACTAACATGTCAAAGAACAATAACCTCTCTCAATTTTCCTACAGGTGTCATATATTGGGAGAATCAAATTCATCTCTTAGCCCTAATTTACGGATCTCAGAATTTCCCTGTTTGACACATGTTTTTGAAATGTAGATCTCGGGCAAATGAAAATGAATATCAAAGAACTGAGAGAGGTGTTTTCTCACAACAAATCAATATACAAAATCCTCTTCCAATTTGTACACATATATTTTTATTTGAGAGATATAGGTCAATCTTTGAGAAGCAAATTTCCAAAAATTTCTATCTTTTCCAACCACCTCACAAATTTGAATTTGAGATAGGAAAAGAGGTTATCAAATCCATCTTTTGAGGATCTTGAAATTGATTTGTAAATATTATTTAAAGCCCACAGAGACACAGTTCATGAGGAGGGGAAAATTGTCTGAGGACTATGGTTCTATTCTTGAAGACTTGTACATTTCTTCTTTTGGAGATGTCCATGAATATATCCTGACATCGAGATTCTTTCACTTTGTTTGTCCATCTTTCATATCCTTTATTTCCAATTTTATGTATACTCAATGATAGAAGGCTGTCATCCCATCTCTTCGTTGGTATATTAGCCTTATATACATTGCTTCTTAAGATTGTCTTAGTTTCAGATAGTTGTCATCCTATCAGTGCACTCATAAGATTAAGCTGCAAGTATTTACTCATTATGTATGGCCATCTACTATATACAAATCTTATATGTGTTTCTGTTGGTATGAAGAAGTATCTTACCTATCATTATTGGCCATTCACATATTCTTTGTGTAGATATTTATTGCTAGCATAATGAGTCTTCTCCATGTTTTCACACATTGATTAAAACCTTCTGAGCAACATAGTTGAAAGCCTTGGTATTTCAAGTGACCCATGTCTTTCCAAATGGATGTGAGTTTATAATGTCATCCGATTTGATCCTGTTTTCTCCATAGTTTATTGATCTATTTAAGTTACCAATCTTACACCCTTCTACAATTAGGGAGTGATTTCTTGGAGTGATACCAGCTGCAACATACTCTTCCTCAATAGATGATAACGTCACAATGGGATGCTTCTTTGAATCCCAATATAGAGATCCTGATCCAAAGCTAAACACATATCTTGATGTGCTCTTTCTATCATCTACACTACCTGCAAAATCATTATCAGTATATCCAATCAACTTAAAATATGAATCTAATGTGTATAGAACACCATAATTGGTTGTTCCAACAACATATCTCATGATTCTTTTTCCTTCTTGTTAATGGGTACTCTTCGGAGTCTCCATAAATATAGAAACCAAACTTACAACAAACATAATATCAGGTCTTGTTATTGTCAAATACCTAATACTTCCAAACAGTCTTTTATATAGATTCAGATCAACACATGACCCCTCATCATTCTTACTGAGTTTTTCTCTAGTTTCAATTGGTGTTACAATTGGTTTTCAATTCACTATCCTGAACCTTTTCAATATGTCCTTTGCATACTTATTTTGACAAAAAAAATACCATCTCTAGATTGATTTCATTCAATGCCTATGAAATAATTCATCATTCCTAAATCAGTCATTTCAAACTCAATTTTCATGGTTGTCTTAAACTCATCTACTAAAATATTTCTAGTGAAAATAAAATCATCAACATACAAGCATGCAATCAAGAGTTTACCTTCCTGATTTACCTTTGTATACAGAGTTGTCTCACTTGGACTCAAGTTGAACCATTCACTATTAAAGTATTCATCAATTCTATTGTACCATACTTTGGGTGCTTGTTTCAATCCATATAACACTTTATTTAACTTGTAGACCTTATGCTCTTGTCCATCAATCTCATATCCTGGAGGTTGTTTCACATAAACCTCATCTTCTAGAAAACCATTTAAAAATGAAAAAATTTCATCCATATGGTACATGCACCATTTATTATGAGCAACAATGGCTAACACCATTCTTATTGTATCAAGCATGGCTATAGGTGCAAAAGTTTTATTATAATCAATATCGGGTTGTTGAATGAACCCCTGAGCTACAGGCCTTGCCTTGTGCTTTTCAACTTCACCTTCAACATTTAACTTAGTATTGTAAATTCATTTAACACCTATACAATTTTTATCTTCAGGTAAATCTAAAAGTTCCCAAGTATTATTCCTTTCTATGGCATCAATTTCTTCATTCATATCTTCTACCCAAACTTCTTTCTTAACAACACCATCAAAATTTATAGGATCATATGCAATAAATGCAAAATTTGAAACTTGATCTACTTCATCATTTTGCTCATACAATTCTCTTAAACTTCTAGTCTTTTGACCTCTAATTTTGTTTCTTAATGAATCTAAATTAGGATTTGATTCATCACTTACCTCTGATCTTATTTGTTGTCCACCATGACCTGATGGTTCACCATACTCATATGTTCTGGGTGTTCTTAGTTGTGATGGGATGAATCTGGTGATTGTCTTACATGATTTATTTTTGCAGGTGTATGTGACTATAGAGTCAATTGTCCACCTTGTATTCCATGTTCATCTCCATCATCATCTTCAAGAGATATTTCAGCTCCCCCTGAAACAATTTTATCAATGCTATCATCCCAAGCTTATTCTTCTTCGAACTCGACATCTTTGTTGATAGCATACTTCTTGGTGATGGTATTATAGAGTCCATATGCCTTAGACTCCTCTCTGTATCCAACAAAAGAACATTTCTCACTTATGTCATCCAAATTTCTTCTTATCTCTTCAGGTATATGTGAATAAGCTACACACCCAAAAATTCTCAAATGGGATACGTTGCTATTCTTACCACTCCATGATTCCTGGGGAACTTGGTTCTTTACACTCTTATTTGGACTTATGTTGAGTATACATACTGAAAAAACAACTGCATAACCCTAATATTTATTTGGAATATTCTTCTCCTTCAACATACTTCGAGCCATAATCATAATGGTTCGATTCTTCCTTTCAACTACTCGATTCTGCTATGGAGAATAACAACTAGTAAACTATCTCTTGATTCCATGATACTCACAAAACTCCATGAAATCAGTTAGCATATACTCACCTCCTCTGTCTGATATCAATACTTTAATATATTTTCCACTCTCCTTTTCAACCATAGCTTTAAACCTCTTAAATATATCAAAAGCTTCAGATTTCTACTTCAGCAAATAAACCAAAGTTTTTTGACTGAAATCATCAATAAAAGTCATAAAATGGGCATTACCAGTAAATGAACATGTTTGCATCAGTCCACATAAGTCTGTGTGAACAAGTTCCAATGGATATTTATCCATGTACGAAACTCCAGAAATAAATTTATCCCTGTGATGTTTTGCAAGTATGCAACTCTCACACGATCTTGTTGGTTGTTTAATATTGGGAAATCCCTTCACCATTTGATTATTCTGCAACAAATATATACCTCCAAAATGTAGATGGCCATATCTCAAATTCCATAACCATGAATCATCCAAACATTTATCTTTATAATAATTCAAAGAGTAAGTCAGATCATTTCTCATAATAAGTGGAAACATTATATTCTTCGTCATCTCTACTTCGGAAATCAATTGATTACTTGGATACTTATCATAAATTGTACATACCTTGTTCTTGAAGAACACTCTGAACTTTTTCTCTATTAGTTGTCCAACACTTAACAACTTTCATTTCATACCAGGTACATAATAAACATCATCCATTTTTTTTCTTTCATCATTCTTAGTATAAAAACGAATCACACCTTTACCATTAACTCTTACCTTACTTTCATTACCCAACTTTACCTCACAATGAATATTGGTATCTAAACTAGAAAACAAGTTTTATTTCCAGTCATGTGGTTGTTACATCCGTTGTCCAAAAACAAATCATCATTTGAACTTTCCCGAGAGACATTACAAGTCATAAACACAGGCTTTTGGTCATCTTCTGACTCTTATGTCATGTGTGTAGACTAATTTCCAACATTTTCTTGCTTCTTCCAACACTTTTTAGCATAATGTCCAGATTTATTACAATAATAACAATATACCTTATATTTATCATACCTTTCATTTCCTTGCTGCCAGGATCTATTGCTACTCCCCCTTAACCTAGGAGGATTTTGTTGAGCTTTCTCCTCATATTCCGAATCATTTTTGTTGTCTCTTTAACCAACAAATCGACTTCCTCTTCCTCTACTACTAGACCTTCCTCTGCCTTTTCCTCTAGTAACATGCAATTGGGATTTGAAAGAATTCTCTAATGGATTATCATATCTAGACATCTTGGATTCTTGAGCAATCAGAGAACCAATTAATTCATCAATATGCATAAGACTAATATCTTTAAATTATTCTATGGGTACAACTACAGATTCAAACTTCTTTGGCAAAGGTCTAAAAACTATCTCAATTACTCTCTTGTCTGAGAGGTCTTCACCATACTGCCTTAGCTAATTCACAACATTCATTGCTTGAGTCATGAAACTATCAACTGACTCATTGTCCTTCATCTTCAGATTTTCAAAGTCTCTTCTCAAATTCTAAACCTTGACAGTATTCACCTTGGATACACCTTGATAACTAGTTTCAAAAATGTCCCAAGATTTCTTTGAAGAAACTACACTTGACACCTTCGGAAATATGGTTTCAGCTAGCCCTTTTTGAATAATATCAAGGGATTTGTTGTCTTTTGTTCTATTCTTCTTCAACAAAATCTACTCATCATTTGTCAAAGCCATTTCTGTTGCTTGGTCAGCAGGCTCTAGATAACCAATAGTAACAAACTCCCAAAGATCTTGAGAACACATAATTGTTCTCATTCTAATAAACCAAGAATCATAATTTCTTTTGGTCAAAACAAGAATATGTGGTTGAGCCAAATTACTTTTTGTAGCCATTTCAAATTAGATTCCAAATCACTATATTCAGTTACAACGAGGAACTAGAAATATTACTAGCTCTAATACCACAATGAAGGATGCAGGGGAGTGCATCAAAAAATGATGAACTTCTACAACACGAGTTTCAACATTGTGTAACAACACCTGTAAGATACAACCAAGTATTTTAGAAACGTGTTTTATCAGCACCAGTAAGTTACAACTAGGTGTTTCAGCAACGTGTTTCAACAAATAATAAAAGGTTATTACATAAAAAAAAAACTTAAGTGAATCACTCTTGCATCATACACTAAGAACAATACTATGTTCTACAACAACCTTTTCAACAAGTGTTTCAGTAGGTGTTTCAACAGAGTGTAAAATGGATTTATAGAAAAAACATAAATATAATAGAAACAGGGAAATTATAACAATAGATTAAAAACCGATAGTCCAACAGTAAAATAACTTCACTGAAACATTCCCTGTAATAGTAAATTCACCCAGTACTTTTGTACTGAAAAATTAATAATATTCTACAACAAAACACTGCACAACATGAGGATTCAACTGAAGTTTTCAAACAAAAAATAGAGTATGCATTGTTGAGACTCATAAATGTTGTATTTTCACCCACCTTTCCCTTCATCACTCTTCACATTTCATCGCCCCATTAACCTTCCATGATACTATATTCATAATTAAATATGGGTTAAACCTTATTATTTTCCAAATCATTTATTTTAGTATTAAAAGGGAATTTGTGATTAAATATTGGAAAATTGACATCTTTTCATATATATCTCAAAAATGTGTGAGCTTTATCATGTGTAGGAATATGTGAAGGATTAATGCAAAAAGACTTCTCGAATACTTCCTCCACCATTTCAAGATTTGAGGAGATAATTCAAAGCCTATTCCAAGGAGAAGATCATGGAGATTTGGTTGTCATATCTTATCCAAGATATATGAGAGATATGTGTGAGGAGTTGAAGGGATAATATTTTGTAATAATGGGAAATTGGTTGAGAGAAAAATGGATCTATAATTATGAGATGTTTATCTCCTTTTCAAAGATCTCATGTATAAAAGAGAGTGCCCTCTCTTCATGAAAGGGGGAAGAATTATTATTATGTAGATTAAGGGGAGAATTATTATGACAAGTTCTTGAGGAGAATTGTTATGATGTAGACTGAAGAGAATTGTTATGATGTAGATTTGATTAACAAAGAGACTCCTTTTGCAAACCTACTTGTTGAAGATTAATGCAAGTTGGAGTTCAATGATCTTGTGTCTCTTATAATTTAGCATCTGGTGATCTAAAGATTCCAATTGGCATCAACAAGGGCCATCGATCCAACTTGGTAAGATTATTGTAAATTGTTAGTGTAGATTTTCATTTCATGTACATGTTATTTTGATTTCATGTTATTTTGCTTGATTTCACTATTCGAATTTGTTGCAAAGTGTGGTAATGCAGGAACAATTGGATCTCCATATTTCACCATACATGAGCTTTAATGGAGAATTCCACTTGTTAGTTTAGTTGCTATAGGAGATAGAATCAAAGTTCATCTTTTCTTTTCATGAGACATCAATGAACATGTCCATCACATGAGCAAGATCTTTTGCTTATTTATGAGTTTTGCTTCCCAGCTTTTGAATTGTGTGAAAATTATTATTTTTAAAATGTTAGTTGGTTTCTAAATGGTTTTCTTATCTAAATATACTAAACAAACATAGGAACCTATCTATTATCAGCACATATAGTGCATCAACTCTACTAATTACGAATCCTGATTGATAATTTATGTTGGGTAATATATTATGCAAATAATTGCACCAACATGCATGCTACAACAAAATAAATTAAACTGTAACAAATCTGAACATCATCATGAGTTTACAAACTCATATTCAAACAAAAACAAAGTATAAATCGCCTGATAACACTCTCAAAATTATTTGTCTATTTTTCTCTCTATCTATCTGTCCATTCTAAAATATGAATTACATAGTGTTGAGCACTCAACACACCCTAAAAAGTCTATGTCCATTTTTACTTTTTGGGTACCACTTGATCCTTTTCACTGTCTGTTTTTCCTTGAGTATGAAACTAATGCCTGCGCTTATATTTTATGTTTCATGTTTGAATTTTTTAAATTTTGCTTGAACATACAACAAAGAATCATCTTAACCATTAAAGGGTACTTAACAACCACTTGAGGAATTGACAAACCAAATCTCTCCCCAACGCGTTTAGGGAGTTTGGCATCATTAAAGGTCAAAGGTGATGAAAATTGCTTGAGGAGTTCAAAATAGCCGAGCGTCGATCTTCATCGGCTTCGACAGATGAAAGTCTTTCTTTTTGTGATTGAAATTTGGCAGGGGTATCATCGAAGACTGATCCATTCGGCTTCGACAGGAAAACAAAAAAGCAATCGTCATGTGA
>SNQJ01S0156496.1:15801-25885 GCA_010110895.2 Picea sitchensis | reverse complement strand
ATGCAAGCTTGAGAAGGATAACATATGCTTGTTGATGTAAGCTCATCCTTCGGACGAGTCCCTTGGAGTATGTTTAACAAACCCTAAGAAGGAGTGGTTTGGTCCCATCATGGGTCTATCAATGTTTGTTTAACGAGTCCAGAGATAGAAAACTCGAAGGTTTTTCATGATTATAGAGTCTGGAAAAACACTTAAAAGAGAACTCTCTCAGTTCCTTTTTCGTAAAATAGTCTCGGTGAGACCGAAAAAGAGATAAATTATCGCTCACCAGATGCTTACTTCAAATACTTTATCGAGCGTGAAAATAGCAAGGTCGCTCGGCGATCTTTTCATGTTTAGAGAGTCTGAAAAGAGATTAAAGAGGACTCCAGGGGGGTTCCTTTTTCGTATAACCCTGTTGAGCCCAAAAAAGTGATAAAAGTATGCTCAATGACATTCTCATGTATTTACGAGCGCAAGAACGAACAAAGACCAGGCTCGAGGTTTTTATATAAAAACCATAAAAAACAATCAAAACACGCGATGAAAAAGAAAAATATGTCTGTATCCCTTTTTTTGACCATCGAAATCATTACGCCTGCAAAAGGTTCACTCAAAATGACATTAGGGATTAGGGTTTAATAGATAAATAATCATAAAAAACCAAATGACATAGTAAAAGTAAATAAAAAGGAGTAAATACTCTTTTTACCACATCATTTTTACCTTTCCACTATTTGAGCTCCAAAAAACCCCTCTTTTACCCTCAGAGTTTGGCGTCAGCTTGCGGGAGCTACGATCATCCATTCAGCGAGCCTTCAGTGACAGTAAGGTAGACTCTTAGTCCTTAACAGTTCCATGGTTTAATTTTGCAATTTCATTGGTTAAAATTTCATTTTTAAGTTGATTTTTGGAGCCCTACTTGCGCGTTTCCATTCTCGCAGGTAGGCTATACGGGACCTGCGAGAATGAGGCATTCTCGCAGGTGAGCCTAAGTCAGCCTGCAAGGTTCTCGCACTGTGCACACAGGGCACCTGCGAGAACCACAAAGCTCAATTTAAAAAAAAAAAAATTACACAATGAACAAGAACCAAATCATGAAAAAAGTTGCTAATCTTCTTTTTGAGTTCCTTATGCAGATAATTGGCCATCAAAATGGTGCTTGAATGGCCCGAAAGGGAGCATGAAGAAGACAATGCAATTGCCGAAAATCATCCACCTACTATAGCTTCTTTGAGAGACTGTGGACTCTTGAAGTACTTTCGCATCCCGGGCATGAGGGCCCAAGTCAGACTATTAGACTACCTGTTGTGTATGTGGGACCCTGATCAACAGGTATTTCATGTGGGGGTCCACACACTATCCTTAGACATTGACGACATTTACTTTTTGACTGGATTGTCACGGTGGGGGTACTATGTGAGCCTGACTGGTAGCAGAGGTGGTGGGCTATAGATGAGTGAGTATTGTCATTTACACTGCGTTCCCGAGGCTGAGAGAAAGAAAGGAAAAGTAGAAATTTGGGGGGTACGAGATTTGACCCTCTGTACTATCCTATTCACCATAGCTCGGATGGCTTGGATTTTTTCTCCTCACATGGTGTTACATAGTTACTTCCAGTATGCTATTGAGTGTACTGAGCCTCGAGTGTTCAACTGGGAAGATGTTGTGCTTCGCAGTATAAAAAAGCAATTGACCAAATGTAGACGAGGTGACCTAAAGCAATTTGGGTACGGATCTTTGTTGGTGTCCTTCTTCCTGGAGAGGGTCCCATTACTGAGGCTGCAGGTTGAGTGGAATATACCGGCTCCCTGGGATCCAAGGATGCTGAGATGGTGTCGGCTCATGGCCCAACACATAGTAGGACCGATCATCAAGTATGATGATACTTTCTTTGACTGGCTTCAACCACAGTTGTTGATGGTTGACGACTATTCTTATGTCGGGTTGGATTTTCGAGGATGCTCAGTGGGGGGACCTTGGTAAGAAGTAGACACATTTTTCCTTTTAAATGTTTTTGTGAATTTTTATCATATTCAAATGTTTTTGTTTTATATGTTCGTCCAAAGACTAACACAAAATCGTTTGTTGATAACATAGATGTTGGACCTTACCGACCTCCTGGTACTTCTCCCATTTAGCGGCAAGGAGAGGTAGCGACAACGCCATAATATGCTGAGGATTATCAGGTGGTGGAACAAAATCTGGAGGGATTGACCGTAGATATTCCAGACATGACTCTGGAAGAGGTTCCACGATGCGATCAGCGTCATACTGTAGGAGTATCAGCATCCATGAGTCAACTGCTCCGTAGATTTTCTCGGGCAGTCATGTGTTACCATGAACGTCATCCATGACGTCAATTTGTAGAAGCTATAAGCTTCAGATTTTGACATTTTGGTCTTCGGACAAACTTTTTGTAAAAACTCTTTTGATCGTTATATATACAGACGGCTTCTACCGGTTTACCTTACATTGTGTGAATATTGATGTGATTGATTTATAAATGATTCACATGTCTGTCCAATACATAATTAGCCAATGCATCTGTTAATGTATTTAAACATGTAGGAATATGTTGATATTCAATGTGATCAAAGTAACGTTCCAAGAGGCGAATTTGAAAATATACCCGTAACAAAGTAGGACTTCGAATAGCATAGATATTACTTAATTGTAGTACTACAAGCTGCGAATCAAGTCGCACAACCAAATGACGAATTCCAAGAGAGATAGCATCAACCAATAATTCAATAATGGCGCTATACTCTGCAATGTTGTTGGTCGCACGACCGAGGCACACACCTTGTAAGGAGACAAGTTCGTTTGTAGGGGCGTAAATTGCCCATGTAGCGGAAGAAAGGTTCTGAGTACTACGGCTAGCGCCATCAACAAAACCAACATAGGGTAGCGAAGACTCTGACATATAGAAATCAAACACAACGTCACATAAGGGAAGAGACCAGATAACGACAAAAAACAAACTATAGTAACACACAAAGAGTATGATACAATACAAATACAAGTACTTGTGCACAGATGATTTTATGCATAGTACTTCTTCAAGTACAACCCATTCCTGGGTTCACTCAAAGGGATACCATCGTAATCTACTAACTCATACGCTCCTTTTCCCAAAACTCATCGAACGATATAAGGACCTCGCCCAGCTCCTAACATATCTCGATCTTGTTCATAGAGAAGAACAAGATCACTTTCGGAGAAAACACGAGGCTTGACATGCTTGTCGTATTGGGCCTTGACACGTTTCTTCTGGGCTTCTATGACTAGGGTGGCATCACATCGAGTTTCGTCTAATCGCATAAGATACAATAGACGTTCTTCCTCAGTAGAAGTGTTGGGTAGGAGTTCAACAACTAGTTTTAAAGAGGGTATTCCGCATTCTATAGGGAGAATGGATTCCACACCATAGACTAACTGAAAAGGTGTAAACCCGGTAGCGTACTTGACAGATGTCCGGTACGCCCACAATGCCGAAAACAACATTGTGTGCCAACTTGTTTTATGAATCCCTATCATTCGTCGAAGCATAGTTATGAGAACTTTGTTAATCGCTTCGACTTGGTCATTGGCTTGTGGATAATAGGGCATTGAGTTATCATGGTGAAGACCCAACTTTTCAGTAAGTTCAGACATCATAAAATTCCTAAAGTGGCTACCGTGATCAGTGATGATAGCTTGGGGAACACCAAAACGAGCTATGACATGATTAAAAAAAAATAATGGTGCGGTCTTTCCAGTGTTGTCAAATGTTGGCATCGCCTCGCCCATTTCGTAAAGTAATCAACGGCTACAATAATGTAACCATGCCCCCCTACCGAGTGAGGGTGACATGTCATGAAATTGATGCCCCATTTCGCAAAGGGAACAACTGAGACCACAGGGTGAAGAGGAGCAGGATGTGACCGAATTTTTTGATTATAGGTCTGGCAGGCATGGCATTTCTGAACGACAATAATGCAGTCATTAAACAAAGAAGGCCAAAAATACCCTGCGCATAAGATCTTCTGGGCAATAGCGTACCCAGACATATGACCACCACATGCCCCAGAATGGCAGTCATTCAGAGCTGTCTCAACTTCGTCGAATGTTATACAACGTCGAAAAACAGAGTCAATCCCCCGACGATAAAGAGTATCCCCGTGGATAATGTATTGACGATCTTGATAGCGTATTTGACGTCGTTTAGTACTAGAAAAAGTAGGCCGGAAACTTTGGGTTTGGAGATATATAATGATATCCCCATACCAAAGATCATCAGTGCTAATAAGGAAAAGAGATTCATCGGGTAATGAATCAACTGCTACATTTTCCGTTGCAGAATGGGGAAAATCGCATATCAACTCAGCAAAGACTAAGGACTTCTTAGACTTGGTAGGTTCAAATTCCAAGTCAAACTCCTGGAGTATCACAATCCATTTGGAGTATTTTCCCCCTAGCAATTGACGTGTCAAAATGTGTTGCATAGGGTTGCAATGGGAAATCACCGTAGTTTTGCGTGAGAGGATATAGTGCCAGAAGCGTTGGACGGATTGAACGGTAGCCAAGGCTAGTTTTTTAACATGTTGATACTTGATTTCAGTTGGCATGAGACTGCGACTCAAGTAGTAAATAACATGTTCGTCGTGAGCATCATCCTCTTGGATGAGAACCATGCCAATGGTATACTCCGAGGAGACAAGATAAAGGAAATAATCACGACTGTAATCGTGGGGGAAGAGAAGCGAATCTCATGTTAAAGACAACTTCAAAGCTTCAAAATCATGATTGGCAGTGGTATCCCATACGAACTCTGAATCCTTATTTAATAGCCGCGTAAATCCACAAGTGATATTGGCATAATTTGGGATAAAACGACGAAGAAAGTTTGCTTGTCCTTGCAAACTTTGCAACTGGCGAAGTGTAGAAGGAGGAGGGATATTAAGGATCACCTCAACCTTCAAAGGATCCACCCAGATCCCTTAACGCGAAACGAAAAAACCTAGAAGACGACCGGATTCCACACAGAAAACGAGGATTTAAATGGATCCAGTAGAACCGACAGTGAACGAAAATGGCCCGGAGGTGGGTTGGGTGATCGAATCTGCGCATAGAATGAGTGGGTAAATTGTCCAAATAGGGTTGAACGATGTGCTTGATATCATGAAAAGCATAAGACATAGCGCGTTCAAAAGTGGCGCCAACGTTCTTGAGACCGAACGAAAGTTTTTGATAGGCAAAAGTACCCCAAGGACAAATAAAAGAAGTCTTATGTTGATCCTCGGGAATGATGTTAATTTGATTATAGCCGGAGAAACCATCCATGAGAGAGAAGATTTCACTTCCGGCACAGTCATCGACAATCTGATCGACGAAAGGGGTAGGAAAGTTGTCTTTTGGACAAGCTTTATTGATATCCCTATAATCAACACACACACGAATCGTACCTTGTTTCTTGTCAATCGGGACAAGATTGGAAACCCAGTCTGTGAGAGCCACCAGATAAATAAAGCCAGCTTTCAGAAGTTTCTCGACTTTGATTTTTATAGCAGCTGCTTTACGTGGGTGAACTGGACGAAGGCATTTCCGGACGGGTTTAGCGTCAGGATATGTCTTTATCTCATGTATCACAATTTCAGGGTTGATACCCGACATTTCATCGTATCTCTAGGCGAATATGTCACAAAACTCTTTGAACAGGGACGTATAGGTGACTATTTCGTCAGGGGAACACAAAGCTCCAATATGGACATTTTCGACGATTCCAGGTTTGATGGATATGTCAATGGGAATCGTGGGTGAGATATTACTTAAGTTCCCTTCAACAAACACATCATGTGTAGATTCGGGAACGGTCGAGATGAAGACAATTGTCGACGGGGTCGAAATCCGTTGGTAGTTCTCAAGAGTATGTTGCTCCAGAAAAAGAATAGAACGATGATGCCCATCGTCCCAAGAAGTGTCCTCCATGATAGACATGATCATCTCGTCAGTCGAAAAAATAACACGAAAAGGATCGGGAGACAACTCATCAAGAGAAGAGGTAGAAGGTGTTGTCGATTGAATGGCCTAGTAGGCGGATTCAACCGAACTTAACGACATTTCGTCACCGAAATGAAGATTATCTCCAGGGTCAGGGACTATCCAAGGGTCGTGAGACACAGGAAGTTCGTGAGGCGAAGTGGAGATCATGTTGATAGAAGCAACAGACGGGCGTGGAACATCAGGTGGTGGAATGGGGAAAGTACCCATTAACGAGGAGTCCTTGAGAAGGCCTACACCGACGTTCTCATAACCCGGCGGGGTTTTAGAAATAAATAGTACGTTGCCAGTACGGGTATCAGAATTGAAGAAGGCGATTTGGTCGACGGTAACAACCTTTCCTTGATGAGGGAAATGTACTACACGAAAAATGGTTGACACAACTGCACGCATGGAATCGATCCAGCTGCGGCCAAGCAGAAGATTATAATCAAGGGGAGCGTCAAAGAGTTCCACTTTGACTTGGACCATTTTACCTTCTAACATGATGGGAAATGAAGGAAGAACACCGTAGGGCTTAAAACCAGAGCCATTGAAGGCTTTAAGAGTGTTTTGTGATTCATTCAAAGAAGGAGAGCCAATGGCTTTCTAGCAAGAAAAAGACATGACACACGTCGAGGCACCCTCATCGATAACGGTTCGACAAATGTTCTTGTTAGAGACAACAACTTGTATCTGGAATGCGAGTTGAGGGGGTAACCTTGGAATGTGATCGTCCAAGTCAAAGACTATTAAATTCATATTTGTTGGGTTAATTCCACTGATAGATTTCAATAGTGCCTTCCGTTGTGCAGGACAAGTTTGAAGGACTTCAAGGGCTGACATCGCAGAAGGTGCTTGGGCCAGATCTTCAACAATGCTATAGTTCTGGGCTGCATGAGCATGAGGATTGAAAGTCGATTTCCAAACGACACCCTTAGGGGGGGGTCGCAGAACTGTGTCGAGGCTCGGTTGTTCGAGATGAAGAGGACCATTGGTAGGTGGATTCGTGGGAGAGGGTTGTACCAAGGAAGGGGGTAAATCATCAACCTTCTCCTTAAATGGAGAATAATCGTTGGCTCGAGTAGTGAGTGCAATGTTGTTCTTCTTAGAATCACCAGTACACATCAAAACATAGGAGGTGGTAGAAGATGAGGGTTGGTCATGGATGACCAATTGAGCCTATTGTGGAGACGGGAAGAGTTGGGACAAGATAGTCGGTGTAGATGGTTTTGGAGCTCCCTGAAGGAAATTAGTGACCTCGACAGGTCATGGACAATCCTTCATGTAGTGATCATCACCACAAATAAGGCAAGGGTAACGTGGTTTGTGCTTATCCCGATCGTCAACAAGGTTAGTTTTAGTTTGCTCTGCTTGAGGATTATTTTTTCCCTCCTTATTCTTGCCTCTCCCCTTTTTAGATTTGTTTTTACCGGCTGGGGTAGATTGAACTGCGTTTACCTCAGAATTTTTGCTAGTGGGAGTGGCAGGAGACAGAGCATTTTGAACATTAGAAGAAGCAGATTTAGGGTTTGTGCTTGAAACGGAATGTGATTGGGTTTGGGCAGTACCAATCACACCATCAGCCGCATGCAAGGCAACTGGAGTAGTTGAAGTGCTAGAAGCATTAGGACGGGGTAATTCAGGTAGTAAATCGTAAAGGGTCCCCGTTTGTGAATAAATGAGGTCAAGATATTGAGCACAACTTATAGCCTGCTCTTCCGTGACTACGCCACCCATGGCAATGTCCTTACCGATTTCGTTCACAAATGATTTTGTAAACCATTCTGCCAGTAACTAATTGGGGAGCTCAAGTTTAATGAGACGTCGTCTCCTTTGCCACTCATGGATGTGATTAGATATATGATTTCCTTTAGTCTATTTGAAGGAAGTCAAAATCTCGGTTCCCGTGTCATAACGGATCGGTAACTGGTAATGCATAAGGAAAGCCGTAGCTAGGGTGTTGAAATCAGAGAAGAAACCTCGTGGCAATTCAATATACCACTTCGCAACAGAACCAGTAAGGGTTCTTTGAAAAAGAAGTAAACGAATAGATTCATCCATCAACGAGTTGGATGAACACCATAGGTGAAAAGTCATAACGTGATTATTTGGGTCCTCCCCCACCTTGCCGTCGAATTTAGGAATGTCTGATGGAAGCTTGGCTGGGATAACAGGCCATTGGGGAGAGTGACGAATAGGATCGTTTAAAATCCTTGACAAATCCAGAAGATCCAAAGTGGAAAGAAAAGGTAACTGTCGATTCACTTGCAGGTACTAGTGGCTTTGGGGAGGAAGCCCTGTCATCAAACCAGTAGGACCATAAGTAGTTTGCATATAATGTTAAGATCCAGGCATATTCAGTGGTGGTTGGACATGATAGTAGCTCATCGGATTATACCCTGGAACAGGAGCTTGAGTTTGAGCATTCGACCTCCAAATGGGATTGAACGAACCAGGATATGGTTGGCCCATGCTAGGGGGTGTGACTGACGCAATTGGAAACTGCTGCCCCCCAGTCGATTGAGGAGGATTTTGGATCAACTGATTCCAATACTGGGACAAAGATGGAGGTATGTTTTCCCATAAGGTGGAGTGGGTCCTCCCATCGAAGGTGGTGTTCCAATTGGGTTTTTCCAACTGAGAGGGGGTTGAGTTATACTACCTTGATGAGACTGTCCACTAACCAGAAACTGATAAGTTGGAGTGAATGAAGGAATAACGCCACTAGGATTAGGATTGCCATTAGAGGACGAAGAAGGTCCTCCAAAAGGAAATTGAGGGAGTGTTGAGACAAAACCGGGAAGAAAGTGCCCAGAAGAAGAAGGACCACTAGGAGAGTCGGATGGTGTTTGCGCAAGAGTAGGAATGGAAGCATTCAACGCACGGTATCCAGGTGGTAGTGTCGGAGTGACATTGGGCATTCATGGTGTGTTGATAGGAGAAAGACTAATCGCAGTAAACCCGGTTGGAACACTCGTAGTAGCTGCAAGATGGGCCATTTCGGTAGGGACGGTAAAGTGATAAGTCGTAGTCAACGGTACTGTCTCTGGACTAGAGATTTCAGAAATCAAAGGAGAATTAATTTCAGAAATCACAGGTGAACCTGGACCAAAAAGGTCTCGTCTGAAAACACCTGTAGACCAAAAAAGATCTTGGCCTTCTATACCGGGAAAGGGTCCAACTAGTGATCCAGAAGATGTAACAACTAATTCTTTGGAAGAATTCAATTGCATAAAAGGTCGCTCGGAATCAGGGTGATGTCAAAATTCCTCTCGAGTATTAGTAATTCTAAAACATTCTAGAGGGTCAGTTCGTTCCACTTGTGGTGTGGTAACAACTGTGACTTCACCTTGCCGAGGAGATCCCTTAGGTGTACTTGTAGGCAAGGGTTGAGAACCTTCCATATGCTCTGGAGATAAGCCCGACATTCTACGTGAACGATGTAGAGGAGCTATTGTAAACGAGTGACAAACTTTGCAAAGAAAATCCTATGGTCAACTTTGAGAAATAGACAACACGTGCTAGTAAACAAAATCTAGGAAGAAACACCAAGCAAACAAGACCTTCTAAGTCCGAAGCCACTAGTTGGTGATGAAATCCAACGTAGCAACAACGAGACGAGAAAGGACTGGGCTAGGGTGGAAAATTTACGTTGACGACCTGCTTAACAGACTTACACCCTGGTGCAAGCTCCCACACATAATCGTGGGTATACCCTCCAATGAGTCCGACTGAGTTTGGTCAACGTCAATTCCAGGTACCGTGAAGACTTTCCCCTCCACAGTCACCTCGGGTAAGCACCTAGAAAGATAGGCCACTAAGGTCACCACCAACAACAATAAATCCTGGGGGAACATTCCACAGTCCGATCCACACGCAAGGGCATGGTATCTAGCCTGAAATCAACTCAAAAGGCTTCCACTCATCATTGTGGGTATACCTCCGAGTGATCCCCGTAATACATGCAATATATACACTGATATCAACAAAGAAGGGTGAGTAACTCTGTCAATATCAATGCGACCTCGTGCTTGACCCTTGTGTGAGAAGGGCTTCCCAGGACAAGATGTTGCAAATGGAA
>SNQJ01S0156494.1:0-13253 GCA_010110895.2 Picea sitchensis | reverse complement strand
AGTATTGTCACGCATTAAGAGTTTCTAAGTTTGCAAATACACTATAATATAAAAAAATCCATAAACATGCATTCAAACAACTGCATAAAAGCAGTGGGCGAAGTTATCTAACAATTGTGATAAAAATCATCTGTCATTTTTTGCAAATATTTGAAAGGCCACCGTGTGAAACTTCCTTCCTTCTTTTTCAGATGGACAGATCCATCTATTTTGTCTTTGTAAAAAAAGGGTATGTTACTTGTGACGTTTATAACATTTACATTTGCATCTCCTAATCCACTCAATTTCACTCCATGTATAATAGATAATGAGTGAATTCGTCAGATGCCCACAATAACATCGTCATACAGATCCAACAACTTTACTTTGTCGCCTTCATGGAGTTTATGATCAATACATTTCTGTAAACACAAAAAGAATACACTTTATCTTGAGATATGAAAAATGTTAAAAAAATATGAAAACAAGAATTATATTCTAATATTTAGCATATAATTATTGCACTCACCTCGAGTTCACTAATACCACTATGAATATACTGCACATTATTCTGGAGTTCACCGTTAATATAATCACTATCAATATTGAGATCACTTAGTGCATCTTTCATAGCTCTTTTGATAAGGACTTGCCTTTTCGTCATTCTTCTTTTCTAGAGTTTCCATGCATGTGGTTTCATCATGCAAAACAAATATACAACATTCAAAAGTATGAATAATGTCTTATTAAGCATTCAAAAGTATGAAGAATGCAAGCCATAAAATTTTGTCAAAAATAACATTTTAAGCATGAAAATTTATGACAAAACATTGGGACAAATTAATTGTCACAACAAAAATTTGATTACCTCAAATTCAACACCACTATCAACAATATCCTTTACACATTGCTCGACGAGTTATTCATGATCACTATGACCAATATTAACATGCTCTTGTGCAATCTTTGGAGCTTTATTGGCATTATAAATGCCTTTTCCTTTTGGTGACACTGCATCTTTCGTATGATTGCTTTGCATGTGGTTTAACCATCATGCAAAAAAATATACGACATTTAAAATTAGCAGCAAATTATCTCCAAGGGAACTGTTCTATTTTTCAAACAATGAAACAACATAATCACAACAAGCATTGGCAAAGATGTAAAAAAAGAAGTGCAGAACATGAAACATTGTGATGAGCCTTCAAATATCTTTTATGATATGATAGTTATGATATTAAAAGCATTAAAAGCATTATTTTACAAGAAATGATCTCATTGTCCAAGGAAGATAACCTTACAATTCATAACTTTGGATATTTGTAGTCGAGTTTCGTTAGTAAAAAGTAGCACTATATGTCAATAGTAAAAAACGTTAAGCATCAAACAACTCTCCATTTATTACGAGGAAAATCCCTCTATGGCTAGGGTAAACCACAATAGATGAAAATGACTGCAGAAATCAACTCTATCCCAATAACATGCTATATAAACCAATATGCAAGTGAGATAAGAAACATGCCTACCTCGTCCAGATGTTAGATGAAGTCAATCGTTGAGTACTTCAACCCAAATCTATATATCTGCAACAAGTTCTCAACAAACAAGCAAAACAAGCATATGGTGGTAGTATAAAATGTTAGCACATTAGATAGCATAATCCATCAATATACATAACAAATATGCTCATGGATAATAAATCATATATTTGCAAGATATCAACTGGATGGGAAGAGAGTATTTCTATTAAAGAATGATCAGCATAAGTGAAAATATTACAGACTTCAGTGTTGGCACGGTTCGTAACTGAGAAACTAAGTTCCTTCCAACTGGGCCTCCACCACTTCAATCCTCTTCCAAAGGCAAGCTCATAGAAGGGATACAATGAGGTTCTCCGTCAATAAGGGAAGAGATTGGGGGCTGAACACTGTGTTCAGACTTAAAGGACAAAGGGATGCAGACTCAATATGAAGTAAATTATTTCTCCAGAGTAACTTTTCTCTCAAAGTTGAATTCTTTCTCCTTTTCCATAGCTCGGAATTGGCTCATTTATAGCCTTCAAAATGAAATTGAAGTCGAGTCAGAATGTTTCTAGTATATGGAAGGCCAAGGATCAGAGATCTCTTGTCGTGACATGGAAACCCGACATTTAATTTTCATTTTTTGGCACAAATCCTTATGTACGCGGGTTGTAGTGGAGTATCTTGTGTATACGCATGTTGTATAGTGTGCAAGATGCGTACAAGTGGAAAAAATTGTATTTTTGTCTCTGGATTTTATTAACAGGGAAGATAAGTCTGCATAGGGAAATGGAATAAGGCCCTATGTGTAAGATTGCTTAGGGTGAGACAAATCTTCCTATAACACCATTATCTATAGTCGTGTCGCCTTAACAAAAAGGAACACTATATTTAATATCAGATAAAGGTTAAAAATCAAGCAGAAAGGGATACCACATGTATAGGAGTGGACATTTACATCTTATAATAATTACCTACATAAATTGTCTCAATAAAACAAACTTATTTATTTTGTACTATGTTAATCCCGAAAATGCTATCTAACATGTTGCACTGCGGAAGACCCTCTATGCTTAAAAAAAAAACTTATTTATTTTGTATTGCTCTTGTATTTATATATTTCCATCTGCAATACCAAATCAACAAAGGAATCTTGATAATATACTGAGTTTTGTGGAACCTAGGGTTGTGAACTGGTACATTGTCACAAAAGGCAAGAATGAGGAAAAAAAGAGGTTGAATGCAACCTATATAATCAATGTGGCAAGGAAGCTTGGATGCTCAGTTTTCCTTCTACCTGAAGACATTGTTGTGGTCAATCTTAAAATGATACTTATATTGATTGCAAGCATTATGCTTTGGAGTCTTACAAAACAAGCCAGTGAAGATGCAGGGATTTTAGGCAGTGAAAATGGAAGTGTGACTAGCAGTTTCTCAAACATTGTTATTGATGACAGTACTTCAGAGGCTTCTTTACCACTTGATAATGGGTTGATCCACGTATAGTTTGGTTCATAGTATAGTCCTAGAGAGTTTTCAATCTCGTAGAAGACATCCTCCAACCAAAAAAATAGAGGTAGGATAAGGAGTCTAACCCAAGTCAAAATAACATCAATTCTTTTAGTTTTTGTATCAAAAGCTGGAGTCTAGTGTTTTAGCATGAGGGGGCTCACCCCATGTTTCCACAAGGATTTCAACACGTCTTTTTTCAACTTTCAATTGAAATATGAGCACCAACCAACCTCGAGACAACACCATCAAAGTCATACAATACCCTAAAAGGGGTTCCATGATAGTAGTTAATTGGTCCTTGATCACCTTATCTCCTAATTGACATCCATGAAAGTGATTGACCAATGCCATCTCCACCATTTTCACAACTTCATACAATCTCACCCCTTCACCTAAAATGAAATTCAAAGGGTGTTTTTGTTTCTTGCTGCACTTCTTATTTTTTTGAGCCCTTCATAAACTACCATCACCTTCCAAACTCAAGGATGCTTCATTTCTTACAAGTGAGTACAAGAATATTGAAGGTGAGGGGTTGGGATTTACAACATTTTCACCTCCCCAAACTCCACTCATTAGCTCAAGTCCCAACAAAGAACCCACAAGTCCTCTCCCACCTAGTATAGAAGACTCAGAAACAAGGATATCAAAGTGAACCCACAAATCAAATCTATATCATGGTCTAAACCAATGAATTGATGACCCGACTCTGAAACTTTTGTAACATAAGCTTATGGACAATTTGTATAGAATGAAGATACACTAGAACGAAAAAATCCCAAATTTGAGGTATGACGTTCAACCCTAGAGTTAGTATGAATGAGAACTCGTGTGGGAATTATCACAGGCATATAAGGAAGTACTTCCAACTAAATCTGCAACCAATGTAATGCCATTAAATATTGGATCACATACCCATGATGTAGATATGCCATTATGCCACTCATAAAATCCATTTTCTTAAGGTTTTTTTACACTGACATTAATATTTTTGGCCATTTTGGCCAAATTTTGTATAGTATCTTTAGCCAAGGAGAGGGACCCAAAGGATACCATGTATGTGATGACACTTTCAACCTAGTAAGGAATGATTTTACACAAGAGATAGACTATATAGACTAACTTACGTATGTATATTTTGAATAGTCAACCAAATCTTTGTCCATCTAGCAGAACCCTAACACATTCTCCAAACCCTAGCTCCAACCACATCTTCCCTCCACCAAGTGGTCAAGCCATGAACCAATAGTCACTAGATATATAAACAATAGAGTGAAATATTTTCAAACTAATATTTAGCATTATAGCATTTATAATTGAGGGTTTTCCAACCATGTAAGGACATTGTGCTTAACACTTAAGGACATAATTGTGATAATTAGGTTACCCATCTAATTTGAATTTCACAAAGACCTACAATGATCTTGTGCAAGATAAAAAAATATGTCAACTACTCCTTATTTGATAATATATTATACCAACTTTGACACTTATACATGCCCTTTGGTATATAACACAATCAAGTTATTTGGGAGGCACACTACTCTAAGTCGACATGTCACTTTGATGTCAGCAAGACACTTCTTTAGAAACACTTATATTAACTAAACTACTCGATTGAAACATTGCGGTGCATATCAAATCCTGCATTCCATGTAATAGTTCAAAGCCTACAAATCATAAACTTGGTAGGTACACACCTCTATTGGTTCCAACAAATCCTTGGGAGTGTATTAACATGAATTTCTTCTCAAGTATCCTTATGATGAATCACCAAAATTTGGTGTTTGTTGTTGTGGATCATTTAAAAAAAATACATCATGGTTGCAAGAAAGAAGGCTATTGGTGCACCTAATACTGCGAAATTATTCTTCAATCATTTTTGGATTATACAATGGTTCCAACAACCATTGTGTCTAATTATGAACTAAGGTTTGTTAACAATTTAATTTTATGGGAAATGTTAGACACATAGTTGCACCAATCAACATCATTTCATTTGGAGATAAATGATTATCCAGAATTTCAAGTTCACACTTGTGGATCTTTTGTGCATCTACAATAGTACGCACCCATTCACATTGGATGGGAATATTCATTACAAACGACACACCTACATAATATATCTTCATCATTCTATTGGGCATGGTCCACTGAATCAATCGTTTCTCAGGTTCTAGCCAAAAGCACCCCTAAACATTACATTTCTTACATTAGTGACTCCTTGGTCCCCCAACACAAGGAAAATAAAATTAATACCATATTCAACAAGTGCATTAATAAATTAAGCATATCTCAACACACCAATAACTCAAGTACAAGGAGTGTCATTATGTGCATTGTGGCCCTCAATACTTTTAAATTGGTGATAAGGCATGGATATAGCTTTAGAAGGAATCCTTCAAGGGTCATGTATACACCATTCAATGCACTAAATTAGCTACATGCATTAAATTCCAACCCTGCATGCATGATTTTCACATTTTGTGAACGTGCCCACAACCAAGAATTCCAAGAGTCATAGGAATATATATAGCCACCCAAGATCATTCTGGAAAGCTAAGCCAACCATTTTTCTATTCAATTATTGGTGTATTTGCACATATACTTGTATATACTCTTTGTAACCTCTTATATATTTTACTCACCTAATGAACTATATTGTGTCTCACAATTCTCCTTAGAAATTTGGCATTTGAGATTTATCAATCTCTCAATCCTGGTTGGTTGTTCTATCATGTAATTTTCTTGTTTTGACGATTAATGGAAGATATTTATGTCATATATCTATCTCAACTGTAAATGTGTATGCAATATGATATTACGTGGATCAACCCACATATTTTATGTTAATAATCATAACAAGCTTCTTTACATCTATCGACAAATGGGAGGCTTCTTTATTATCATTATTAAGTCATTTGTTATAAAATAAATCCATCCACATATGTTATGTTTTATTGAGTAGAGCTTCAACACAAAATGGGACTATTTCCACACATAGATCTTCACTTTTAGGGACAGATTTTTATGTTTTTTCAGGGACAGAGTTTTGTGTTCTTTTAGGGATAGATCATGCATTGTTACTACTCAGCAATACTTGCAATTATCAAACATACTTGACGTTTTAAAGCCAAAACATAGAGATGGTTCTAGAAATAGAGGATGGTTCTACACAGTGCAAGGTCGATGAGAAGGCAGAAGAAGAAGAAGGCATGTCCATAGGAAACAAAAAATTCCTAGAGATTTAAGTGAGTGAACTAATTCTCAGCAAGAAAGTGTGAGCAAGAGCACTTAATAGTTCACTGTAAATGCAGTAGAATGAGTGGAAACACACAAAAACCTACAACTTCTAGTTCAATTTACAAGCACAAAAACTAGTCAAACAAGAAGAAATGAGATACAATAGATTTTTTTGCAAAAAGAAATGGAATATACATGTTCAAACAAGAAGAAATGAGATCAATATATCCTCTTACCTCACTTGAATCAATGGAATTATGTTGATTTTATGCAAAAAATATAGGCTTAACATAGGCAACCAACTGCACAACTGTCTCATTGAGATCATGTATGCAACTCATTCCATGTTGGTACCCAACACTCGAGTTGACATCATTTGCAATGGCTCTTACTGGGCTACTTTATGTTGATGAATGCAGTTATGTGAGACATTCTCCAACTTACAAACCTGTGAGGTGTGGATCATTGCATCTATGTGAAGCCTTTCTCTCAGCTTATTAACATGAGAGAAAGCCCCTAAGAAGGGTTCATGGTTCCTACCTGGGACAGAGCTAGGAATGTAGATATGACCTCCTCAATGAAGAGAGTGAGAAGAAATCCAAATGATTATCTAGTAGGAAAAGCAATCTGATGAGTTGGACATGCCTGTGGCTAAGCACAAGGTGAATGTGTGAAATCCCAAAAGTGTTGGGCACATCGTCATGTGAACATAAATTAAGATGATGTGATGGCCTCCTATGAGCATCAAAGTTTACGAGAAAAATCCAGATGATTCTCATGTGTGAGGCAGTGGGAATAGAGATCTGTAGAGTGGACGTGCATGTGGATGAGCACATGTGAACGTATGTAGATCCGATTCTTTTGTGTAATGCAGTGAGCCGGAGCTATGCCATCCCTATGGATGTGCCCCTAGTGGGTGTATTAGATCCTTTGCTATATGTTGTTCAAGATTCAGACCTTCCTGTAGCCCTAATTGTTATGTAAAGGGTACAGGTCGACCACACCTTAATATGATTAATAATAAATGTAAAAGATAATTAATATTGCTAATATTAATAATAATAATAATAATAATAATAAATTATAAAGTGACTTAAAGAGGTCGATCTTGTTGAGCCAATAGACGCCTTTGTTGATTGTCCAAAGTCTAATATAAGTAAGGCATGATTCCCCATTGTGGAATCATATATGGCTAGTGAGTTTGGAAATTTCAGCGAGTACACTTAATTGGAAAAAGTTGTGCACCTCTCTTGGGCGCTAGAGTTCTATGATTTGAGAACTCTCTTGTGTGATAGGTATTTCTTGGTGGTAAAGGTATTTCTCTTGAAGATTATAGCAAAGGATTTGGCTGGGTTTTCTTCCCTTGTTGAGAAGGGTTTCCCAGGATAGATTTTTTGTTCTTGTGCATGGTGCTTCTTCTTGTGATCTTGGTTGCTGCATCATTTATGGTTATGGTTAAATGATAAAATGGAATGAACTTCATGATTAACCTAATTCTTATGAAAAATCAACATGGTATCAAAGCATAGGTCTTGAAGAACCCATTGCACAAGCTACAAACCTTTATCAACCATCTCTCCTCTTCTGCAGAACCATACGAACCTCCTAGGGTCTACAAAAAATCCATACGAACTCCTTTTTAGTGAAGTTTCATCCCTTAATGCTTGTACATTGGGAATACTTTTGGCGTAGAAGAGTACGACCTCTTCCATTTCATCTCCAGAATCTCTCAAAACAAAATTCTGAGAAATTTTGATTTTTGGCCCTACGGTTTCTAGGGTGTCGAAATTTCCTGTAGAATATCATTTCTGGATTTCTGAAGAAACTTTATCCAATTAATTGTTGGCAGTCATAAGTCCAATATAATCCAAGAATGGAAATCTAACCTAATCATTAGGTTTTCAAAATCAAGTCAGCAAGGAATTGAAGAAAAAAAATTCAAATGAAGAACATAACCTTAGTATAAGACATGCTTGATGGAGCAAGCAACTTCAGTCCCTGGAAATCAAAGCTTCTAGTCAATCTTAAAGAATATAACCTCTTAGATGTAACAACTAAAACTCTACCAGACACAACTACATATGTAGAGAAGAAAATAAGGAAAGAAGAAGATGTCAAAGAAAGAAAAATAATCATATACTCAGTAAGAGATCACCTCTTGCCCCATATTGCCAATCTGAAGACAACCTATGATATGTATAAAACCTTAAAAGGAATGTTTGAAAGTGACAACACTCTCAGAGCTCTTACCTTGAAGAGCCAACTTCAAAGTACCAAGATGATGAAGGAAGACACAGTTTCACTCTTCTTTATGAAGTTATCAGAGATCAAAGAACAGTTAGAGACCATTGGGGAAATCATGTCTAATAGAGAACTTGTTTTAACCACTCTCTAGAATATTCCAAAAGCATGGGATCCCTTTATTCAAAGTATCAGGAAGATAAGCTCTACCAACCTTTGAGTGTCTATGGAAAGACTGCACTCAAGAAGAACTTAGACTTAGAAATAGAGGAGTGGAAGATTCCTTAGAAGAAAATCATGCTCTTGCACTTCATACAAAGAAGGGAGGAAAATTCAAAATAAATTTCAGGCAAACATTCAAAGATGAAAAGCCTTCATCCAATCCAGACTATCAAAGAGGAGATGCTTAAAAAACTCAGTGCTTCAGATGTGACAAGTATGGACACATTGCAAGAAACTATCCAACTAGAAAGGAGGGAAGACAATATGCTTACACCGCTGATATTGACCTAGATCCACCTCAAAAGAGTGAAGAGAAGAGAGAGTAGAAATATTTCCTCTAAGAAGCATGACAACAAACTAGGTAAATATTTTGATCCCAAATTTTATAATTGATTGCTTTTTCAAATAAATGAAGGATGTTGTTCCTAGTACAAGAACTCTCAAAAACTTCGACCATTATCCCTGGTATGGGAGTCCAAATCATATTGAACTTGTTCATCATACAAAGAACAAAAGAAGACTCTTATCCTTCAGAGGGATTCACTTGACTCAAAGAAAGACAAATCTATTTGAGAAAAAAGGAATAATAGAACCATCATTGAGACAACCAATGATGCATGATCATAATCCTACTAAAATTCCATGGACAGAAGCATGCATGACACAGTATATGTGCAAAACAAAAATGTTCACCAGAATGAAGTCTAAAGATTGAGCACTTCAAATTATTTGGGTGTCCAGTGTATCTTCATATACCCAAAGAAAATAAGTCCAAGCTAGATTCTTCAGAAAGGAATGATACTTTGAATCTTCATAGAACATTCCAAGATCGACATCCCTAGTCAGAGACAAATTGAAGACAAGCAAAGACGTTGAAAAAGTGATAGTCTTTCAAAGACCCAGAGAATCTCAGATAAAGATTAATAATGAGACAATACCTTCTTCCCCTTCAACAGTTCATAGAGATACATACATTATTCCAGTCTCTCCAAGAATATATCATTCAGATACCAGAAGGGAAGTCTGTGACAACTCACAAGTGGATCTATAAGATCAAGCATACAAATGATAAAAGTGTTAAGAAATACAAAGCATGATCTATAGCTAGATGTTTTCTCATAAACAAAGGGAGTTTTCTATGATGAGACACTTGACCAAGTGAACTTGATACACTTCTATCTGTATCACCATTCATGAGTTGGAAACTATATCAGATAGGATGATTCTTGTTGAGATTGGATTTCAGTAAGAGTATTACTGATCCAAATCCATATCATTATAATGTTGGTAACGAGAGCCTGATCCTAATGAATTATTCAGAAAGTGTTGAGTATGATGCATTGCTTCTTGGGACAAGAATTATGATAGATGACAAAATGAAAAATCCACTGTGATGGATTTAAAGAAGAAGATTGATGATTTAGACGAGACTGATCCACAACCGATTGGACCATTAATGTATCTGGTTAAACACCAGACTTGATTCATACCATGAGATGAATCCTATGAGCCATAAGAACCCGGTGGATTGAAATACAATGAGATGAAATGTCCTTATTCCAGAGATATGATGCAAAGGAAATTCGTACACATACAATACCTTCCTACACATGAGAAGATTGCATGGATCTTCACCAAATTAACTTTGTGAAGAATGGATCCCAAGTTAAGAGGGAGTGATGATAACTCCAGCCAAGATAAAAATCAAAATACATCCGTGCGAGACTTGGAATGATAAAGAAAGCCTCCCTAGATGAGAGGGAGTGTTGATGAATGCAACTATGTGAGAAATTTTACAGCTTACAAACCTGTGAGGTGTGGATCATTGCAGTTATGTGAATCCTTTCTCTCAGCTTACAAACCTGAGAGAAATCCCCTAAGAAGGGTTTGTGGTTCCTGCCTGGGACAAAGCTAGGAACCTAGAGATGACCTCCACCATGAAGAGAGTGAGAAGAACTCCAAATGATTATCCAGTAGGAAAAGTGATCTGATGAGTTGGACGTGCCTGTGGCTGAGCACAAGGTGAACGTGTGAAATCCCAAAAGTGTTGGGAACATCGTCATGTGAATAGAAATGAATATGATGTGATGGCCTTCTCTGAGCAACAGAGTTGATGAGAAAACTCTAGATGATTCTCTTGTGTGAGGCAGTGGGAATATAGATCTGTAGAGTGGGCGTGCTTGCGAATGAGCACAGGTGAATGTATGTAGATATGGTTCTTTTGTGTAATGTTCTCTGAGCAACGAG
Source organism: Picea sitchensis (assembly GCA_010110895.2). Classification (NCBI taxonomy): domain Eukaryota; kingdom Viridiplantae; phylum Streptophyta; class Pinopsida; order Pinales; family Pinaceae; genus Picea; species Picea sitchensis. The sequence goes on along the minus strand of SNQJ01S0156494.1, from coordinate 2,292 downwards.
TGGATGAGAAACTCTAGATGATTCTCTTGTGTGAGGCAAGGGGAATATATAGATCAGGAGTGGGCTGCTTTTGCTAATGAGCACAGGTGACGTGTGAAGATATGGTTCTTTGTGTAATGCAAGGATTCAGAGCTATGACATTGTTGAAATAATGTAACCGCAGTTATACTCCTTATTATTATTGATATTTGAGTTTATAGGATCAATCCCCATTGTGGATTGATCTGCCTGCTATTGTAATAGGACCAAATCCCCCTTTATGGATTGGTCAATAGACAATTATAATAGGTAGAATAAGAAGTTGGCCCCAACAATTAAATAAGAGACCCGGAAATACAATAAAGGTGGATTTACCCCTTCCTAGATTAAGAAGTCGGTCTCGCCAAAGGAGAGACATTTCACACGTGCCAGAACTTGTAAATAAAGGAGGCTAGCACCTCGCTTGCTCACAACTCACTTGCTCGCTTGAGAGATAAGTTCCATCCGCTACCAAAGAAAGAGAGGAGAAGAGTGGTGCATCTTTGGAGCAGGACTATTTGTATTGGTTTGAGTTATCTCTGAACATTGTATTGGAAATTTATGATAAGGAAGTTTTTTTTTTGTTGGGTTTTCTTCCCAGAGGGTTTCCCGGTGATAAATGTTGTGTCTCTTTGTGAATGTGTATTTCTCAAGATCTTGTTCTTTATGTTGCCCCCATTCTATTGAAATGCAAAAGAACTATAATAATGACATACAACATTAACATGGTATCGATCCAACCCGACAAACCAAGTATTTTCAAGAGGAAAAACGTCACCGCATCAGACCCAAAAATTAGGGTTTTGCAAAAGCAAGTATTTTCAGCTTAAACCACCTGTGAAAGTTGTGCCCTCCCCACAAGGATCATTTTGGCACCTCTTACCTAATTCTTTTCAGTGGCTGGATCTCCTAGAAAGTAAAACCCTAGTTTCACAGAAGTACAAGAAAACCAATACCAAAAGTACCGTATACCGGCACCGAGTACCGTATACCAGAAAACCGTATAACCGCTAATCCAAAAATTCGCGAAATCATATTTGAGGGGGTAAATTTTGATTTTCAGAAATCTAACTGCACCAACTAACTCACCACTGCATCTATCCCCTGGATCAAAAATTTCAAAATTTGAAGTTTGAAAAAATTAGGTTTCCTCATAAAACCCTAAGTTGCGCTTGTAGTTGGGTACCGTGAACTGCATTGTACCATAGGAACCAAATTTTGCAATCACCCCTTGAAATTCTTGCAATGATTACCGCCACTACCGATGGGATTACCACCCAGTTCTAAGCCCTGGCGGTGCATGTATATTCTCACATATGTTTAATGGTTAAACCCTAAAGATTATTTTTAGGAGAAGGGATCTCTCTGCCATAGATCCGTATAGACCAAGATCCAACACATTCAGAGGAATGATGCAACCTGTGATGCATTCTTTCTAATATGCATCTATTTGTTATGAAATTATCTTGATCAGTGTTGCATGTTGAAGCTATGATCAAATTATTAGAAGAATTAAAAGTTGATCATAGAGCTTATCCTCTAACCTAACCTTCTGTCAAGATAGCGTATTGTCTTATTACAAAAGACAGGTTGAAGAAATCACTCGTCATTTAAGTGAAGGAGACTTGGAAGAAAAACAAGCACTCATTCTTGAGGAAAAGGCTCCAGGTTTGATTAAATCAAGTTGATAAGATTCAAAGTTACACATGACAAGTTGATGACTATAGTTGAGATAACAATCTTTGTAAAGTATTATACCTAATAACATGTGAGCATATAGAGGTATATACTTTTCCTGATACAACTAACACCTCCTCTAGGAGAAACCTCGTTTGTTAGTTCCAGGTTTCCATGGAAGAATGCTTGGTCACAACACTATGAGAGTGTTGCCCTCATTTCGTATTGTATTCCTTACCTTTAATCTTTGCTTCAGATAAATTATAAGTGATAGCTCTAAAGGAGCTAATATGATGATTGTCCGTGCTATTGCTTTATATTATTAAGAAGGATATTATTCTTGCTTGTTGTTTTGTTGACCTTGCTCCAGGTCACATGTAATAACTCTGAGGAAGCTATGGTGAAGGTTGCATAAGGCAATGTGATAAAGAAGAGATCATAGATGAAGCAATCATCATTGGAAGAGAAGAAGGTAGCTTGCATAAGCTAAAGGGTTACTCGGAAGTTACCATGACCCATGCCATTGAAGAATCTTGGCATAGAAGATTAGCTACAAGGCACTACCATACATATGCAAAGCGGTCACAGGTTTACCAG
>SNQJ01S0156493.1:10310-22188 GCA_010110895.2 Picea sitchensis | reverse complement strand
AAGATATCAATGATTAAATAAAAATTCAACTTTACAGATAAATCAGTTCATACCAATTTTACTTTGTTTTGTAAATCTTGTCTTCTGCTGCTTGCCTTATCATTCTGCTCTGCTTCATCTCTGCCCTTATCATTCTGCTCTGCTTCAGCTCTGCTCTATCGTTCTTCTCTGCTTCAGATATACTCTATCGTTCTACTCTGCTTCAGATATACTCTATCGTTCTGCTCTGCTTCAAATATACATTTCATTTCATTCTGCACATTAATTAAACTTGTTTCTCAACCCCTTCTCCTTTCTCCTTTCTCACTGTTTCATTCCTTTTTCTCTACAGGACAACCAACACCATACAATGTCACTCGTCTTCTTTTATACATTCTGTTATGACGGTTTCACTCCCATCTCCTTCGGCAAGAGCAACGACAACTGTCTCAGCAACTGAATCGTCATCTGAAATGTTAACTAATTCTTCATGATGAGTCCGTTTAACTTAACGGATTCATAACTGAAGCGTTAATTTGTGAGGAACAATAACAACCCTCCGATCAATGCTTGACCCAACGGTTCAGATCCCATCGGGATTTCACTCATCGCGAATTCGACATTCTCATTGTCGATATGCACATGTACTCGGAACCCCCGATTCTCCGATTCATGATATGCTTCTTTCCCGAGCTTTAGCCCCTTCCGACTACACAATGGTCCATGTGACCGTCTATCATGTGACTGTCACCATACCTCTCGTCGGGGTTTCAGCGTTTTTGATGTCACTATGCACATGCCTCCGGGATTCCCGATCCCCGATTTCCCGATGACGGAGATCAACGGTCCAGATCTCACTCTTAGTCCAACGGCTGTGATTACATTGCAAAATCACATATCGCGATTTCGAAGTTTCTGTTGTAGTATGTTCTTGACATATCAAAGTCCCGATTGTCGATGCCTCTACTGACGTCACACGTGATTTGACACGTGTTAGATCCTGCCACGTGTCACTCTGATTCATGAATTGTATGTGCCTGAAATGTTAAATCTGCCTGACACCTGTCATTACCTAGTTGTGCCACGTGTCCCTAGCTGACGTGGACTGCTGTCGTGAATTAGATCGACGGTTTAGATCACATGTTGAATCTGACGGTTCAGATTCAGTCGGGATTTCGCATATCGCGAAATCGGGGTTTTCGTTGCATTGTTTTCTTTGCATTATGAAATCCTGATCCCCGAAACTCTGATGAGGCCTCCTGGCTACCACGCGTCCATATGAATGAACGGTCCAGATCCCTGCTTGCTTTAACGGTTGCGATCAAATCGCGAAATCACATATCGCGATTTCGGAGTTTTCGTTGTCGAGTGAACTTTGCATATTGAAATCCCGATCCCCGAATCTCCGATGGCTTATCTCCCTCGCAACTTCTGCAGATCTGATGGCTATTGGCCTTTCGGGAAATTTGGATGGGATCCGACAGTCACCATCTTCCTTCTTCTCATGCAAACTTCTGTATCTCGAGCTTTTGTGGGCATCTTCTTCCATGCTGTTCCTCCTGAACTTTACATTCAAATTTCTTATTCTTCCATCCTTTTCAAATCTCTTATTCTGCCATCCTCACTGTTGTCATCAATGACAAGCATCCACTGCATACTGTCCACTGAATTTGCCAACAATAAGGAGGGGATAGAAATAGATGAAGAGAGATATCAAGTGAGAGTGAAGAGAGTCATGGGGGAGAGAAAGGGGGGTATAGAGGGAATGAGGGAGAGAGGGAGAGGGAGAGGGGATGCGGGAGAGAGAGAGAGAGAGAGAGAGAGAGAGAATGATTGACAGTTGGAGGGAGAGAGAGGGGGGAGTGGAGACCGGGTGGGATAAAGAGATATATATATGGAGAGAGAGAGAGAGGGAATGAGGGATAGAGGGGAAGAGGTGGGAGAGGGAGAGACAATAAGTGATTGAAACACATAGATGATTTTAGGGGCGAAATTTCGCATATGGGCGAAATTTTAGGTTTCCAATTTTTGAAGGGGCGATTTTTCATTCACCGAGTGTTTTAAAAAATTAGAATATTTAGCCCATATAATAAAATAAAAGATATATATGGAAACTAATTCTTCCCCTAAAAAACAGTAAGAAAATCCGTGGAAAGAGAGTTCGCCCTCCTGATTTCATGAACACATTGTCAATTCGCCCCATTTTTTTTAGAATCTAGATTTTTGGTAAATGCATCGCCCATATTTTCTAAACCAGGGTGTGTTTGGAGTTACCTCACCTGTATATCCTCTCGAATGAAGCTTTTCGACACCAATTTTTCCCACAAATTTTGTAGTTTTTTTTAGAGGGAATGATTTTTCCCAATTCCCATCGATTTTGGGTTCCCCAACTTCCCTTGCATTTCCAATTTTGTTCCATAATCTATGGGCCATGTATTTCCTTCTATTTTTTAATGGGAACATTCAATGAGTGTTGAGGCTTTATAAATTATGGAGAAGAGGCTTGAGGACGGTTCAACAATGCATGATCTCAATTTTCAAATCTGATTCTACACTCATTACCCAACTTTCGGCGAATCCTTGATCAAGACTGTAGAGGGACAAAAGCACACATGATTTTGTAGTTGTTATATTTTTACAGAATTTCGAAGGACATTTGTGAGCTATTCCTGACTCCTAAGGTCACATTTCTTGTTACTTAGAGATGCTCGAGCTTTGTCGTGTTCTTCAAATCAGTCTCAGGATACCAGGTAAAAACACCTCTCTAAGTGGGTCATTGACTCATCCCAGAATAACTTCAATCTTGAAATTCTTTTATTTTATTCACATTTCAAACAAATTCCTTTGTTAGAAAATCTGAGCTACTATCTACTTTTCAACACTTGAGAATTAGTCTTTAAGAATATGAGACTTATTAATATTTATTTGTTTTGGCCCTTTGCTTAAGACTCTAAGCTAATAGATTTTACAACTTTTTAGAACATGGTATCATATAGTATGGTAATTTAATATTCCACAAGAGAGGCTCATTGCATGCATGGGATTGATAGCCTTGATTTCTGTTTTTATTTCAATGCTTTCATTTTGTTGGTTATACATGCGGTCCTTATATTATCTTGGGTTCGACCATGCAACCTCAGACCTGATGGAAACCAGACCCCATTGGGACCACTTCAACCACAATATAATATGATACTTAAAATTGTTTCATGTCTTGGTTTTCTTTTGCTCAGGAATCTAAATCATTGCTTAGGATCAAAACTCAGAACCTAAGGGTACAAGGGGCCAAAACTAAGTAACTAAGGGTAGATCAAGCAAGTTGGTCACATTACTCAGAGCATGTTAGATGGAAGAAATGAAGTTCCTTGACAATTTTCAAGAAATATACTTGACAAATATTCAATCCAAGATTCTATTTATATTGGCCATAGAAACATATTTTAATTAGCTTGTTCATCCTCTTTGTAATCCTAACACTTTGTTAGTTGTCTAAAACTGCCGGTTCCTAAAACCATTAGTTTAAACATGCCTACATAAAACACCAGTACAGTGTTAGAGGATAAACTGTCTTGCAAAGGTAATTTTAAGGGAGATGAATCAAAGGAGGTCCAAGTTTTAAACATATATTCAAAGGGTGTTCTAGAAACCTTGGAGGGTCACAAGGAAAATGCATTGATTTACAAATTTAATGGACTTTGGACAACCTTAGAGGAGCTCTTATTTTCCCATTGAAGAGGCCAATTACAGTTTTTCTTGTTTTAATTGTTGTCTTCTAAAACTTAAGTTCATACATAATGCTTTTTATGACATTAGCCATGTGTGAATTGTGTTTGCCAACAATATTATTTTTATGTACAAAGATACAATGAAGTGGATAAGGAAGTAAATGATCACTTGACTGGATGATGTTACATGTAGCACCCATTGAGGCCAAGTGATATCATGACATAAACAATTAACAGTGTTTCAAGAGTATGGAACACCAAATGCAATAACACAATTTACATGGTTGCAGTTGTGAAATTCAGTAAAGTCACAAAAGTGTCACAATAGGCCCCAACCAAAGCATTGTCAGATAGTAATGGCAGTGATGACCCATAAGGAGCACCCGTTACACAAGGTGGTGCTCAGAGTATAGTTCATAATTTTTACAATAAAGCATGTTACACAAGGTAGTGCTAGAAGTGTAGTCCATCATTGTTACAATGCAATGTATCTACATTGTTCTAAGACCACCCACCTTGATGCTCCCATATAATTTTAGCATTAGATACAATACAGGTAACTGGGACAAGAGTCTAACCTTCATATGGAATACGAACAATGTTTGTGCTAGCAAGCATGTATATGATCCCAACAAAATTTTGAAATCTTTGTTCCATGGGACTGGTGGATTGATTAGCTAGTTTGCATGCCAAACTAGTTTATAAAGTGTTTAATAGAAATTCTAAATAATAATAGATGCTAACACAGCAATGGGAAATAATTCCCAAGTTTCTTAGGAGAAAATCTAAGCCTCTAACATAATGCTCAAAGGCTAGTAAAATAGTAAAAATCCATAATAGTAAGAACCACACTGGTACAATCCTAATTTTCAGCTACAAGCCATAATTTTCCCTTGCCACTTACAACTTCAAGCCTCTGAACATTTCAAATAATTCTAGATTCATATTTTACTCCCAAGATTAGACTTTATTCATTGCATAGGGTCATGGAAGCTTAATATCATTAGTGATAAAAAATTTGATAGAGGAAGAATCTCAGTTTCTCAGTCTAGGTCTTTGAGTATGAACCTATAAATTCGACCCTGAAGGTTGATGGTGGCCTTAATATTATTATTGTTCCAAATTGCACATGTGCATTATGGAAACCCATATTTCAAGGAGGTGTTGGGCCTGTCTGTCTCCCAAGAGGCTCAAATTCTCTTCACCCCCCAATCTATCTAGGCTCCACTTGCCTTGGTAACTGAGCCTCCTTGGACTATGTAAAAGATCTTCCCAAGCAACTCCTTCTTGGACCATTCAGAAAGCGAAGAAGACAACACACTCCTGGAGCAAATCATCAATGTTGGAAATAGGGACAACATAATGTTTGTGTAAATACGAAGCTGTGGGCTATGTTTTCTGAATTGAGATTTGCTCTTAGTTCAACCTGGTCTAGATAAAAAATATCTAGTTTTGTGCATGCAATTTCGGCACTCTAAATAAAATAAGAACTAATACAAAATACAAAATCCAGTAACTCTTTCTGCATCATAGTTTGAAATCCTTCCACAAAAGTCTGGTTAGTCTAAAGGAGGCTGCAACTCTCTCAAAGGAATAAGACTTCTGGACTTGGTAGATGATTCTTCTCGGTCTATGCAAGAGATTCATTCTATCAGCTCCATCCCATACCTTTCAACAAATGAAGAAGACGATGAATTGGTCCCATAAGAAGAATGAGAATAAAATATTCAATGCTAGGAGTAATGACAGTGAAAATTCTGTAGTCCATCATTGTTAGAAGTGTAGTCCATCATTGTTACAATACAATGTATCTACATTGTTCTAAGACCAACCACCTTGATTCTCCCATATAATTTTAGCATTAGATACAATACAGGGAATTGGGACAAGAGTCTAACCTTCATATGGCATAAAAGCAATGTTTGTTCTAGCAAGCATGTATATGATACCAACAAAATTTTGAAATCTTTGTTCCATAGGACTGGTGGATTGATTAGCTAGTTTGCATCCCAAACTAGTTTATAAAGTGTTTAATAGAAATTCTAAATAATAATAGATGCTAAAACGACAACGGGAAGTGATTCCCAAGTTTCTTAAGAGACTCTAACATTATGCTCGAAGGCTAGTAAAACAATAAAAATCCATAATAGTAAGAACCACATTGGTGCAATCCTAATTTTCAGCTACAAGCCATAATTTTCCCTTGCCACTTACAGCGTCAAGCCTCTGAACATTTCAAATAATTCTAGATTCATCTTTTACTCCCAAGATCAGACTTTATTCATCGCATAGGTTAATGGAAGCTTAATATCATTAGTGATAAAAAATTTGATAGAGGAAGAATCTCAGTTTCTCAGTGTAGGTCTTTGAGTATAAACCTATAACTTAGACCCTGAAGGCTGATGGTGGCCTTAATATTATTATTGTTCCAAATTGCACATGTGCACTATGGAAACCCATGTTTCAAGGAGTTTTTGGGCCTGTCTATCTCCCAAGAGGCTCAAATTATTTGCACCCCCCAATCTATCTAGGATCCACTTGCCCTGGTAGCTGACCCTCCTTGGACTGTGTAAAAGATCTTCCTAAGCAACTCCTTCCTGGACCATTCAACACGCGAAGAAGAAAACAAACTCCTAGAGAAAATCATTAATGCTGGGAGTAGGGATAGCATAAATTTTGTGTAAATAAGAAGTTGTGGGCTGCGTTTTCCTGAATTGAGCTTTGCTCTTAGTTTAGTCTTGTCTAGATAACAAATATCTAGTTTTGTGCATGCCATTTCGACACTATGAATAAAATAAGAACTAATAGAAAATACAAAATCCAGTAACTCTTTCTGCTTCATAGTTTGAAAGCCTTCCACATAAGTCTGGTCAGTCTAAAGGAGGTTGCAACTCTCTCAAAGGAACAAGACTTCTGGACTTGGCAGATGAGCCTTTTTGGTCTGTGCAAGAGATTCATTCTATCATCTCCATCCCACACCTTTCAACAAATGAAGAAGATGATGACTTGGTCCCATAAGAAGAATGGGAATACAATATTCAATGCTAGGAGTAATGATAGTGAAAATTCTGTAGTCCATCATTGTTAAAAGTGTAGTCCATCATTGTTACAATATAATGTATCTACATTGTTCTAAGACCACCCACCTTGATGCTCCCATATAATTTTAGCATTAGATACAATACAAGGAACTGGGACAAGAGTCTAACCTTCATATGGAATAAAAACAGTGTTTGTGCTAGCAAGCATGTATATGATCCCAACAAAATTTTGAAATCTTTGTTCCATGGGACTGGTGGATTGATTAGCTAGTTTGCATCCCAAACTAGTTTATAAAGTGTTTAATAGAAATTCTAAATAATAATAGATTCTAACATAGCAATGGGAAGTGATTCCCAAGTTTCTTAGGAGAAAATTTAAGCCTCTAACATAATGCTTGAAGGCTAGTAAAACAGTAAAAATCCATAATAGTAAGAACCACACCGGTGCAATCCTAATTTTCAGCTACAAGCCATAGTTTTCCCTTGCCACTTACAACTTCAAGCCTCTGAAGATTTCAAATAATTCTAGATTCATCTTTTACTCCCAAGATCATACTTTATTCATTGCATAGGTTCATGGAAGCTTAATATCATTAGTGATAAAAAATTTGATAGAGGAAGAATCTCAGTTTCTCAGTGTAGGTCTTTGAGTATGAACCTATAACTTAGACCTTAAAGGCTGATGGTGGCCTTAATATTACTATTGTTACAAATTGCACATGTGTACTATGGAAACCCAAATTTCAAGGAGGTGTTGGGCCTGTCCGTCTCCCAAGAGGCTCAAATTCTCTACACCCCCTAATCTATCTAGGCTCCACTTGCCCTGGTAGCTGAGCCTCCTTGGACTGTGTAAAAGATCTTCCCAAGCAACTCCTTCCTGGACCATTCAACAAGCTAAGAAGACAACACACTCCTGGAGAAAATCATCAATGTTGGAAGTAGGGATAGCATAACTTTTGTGTAAATATGAAGCTGTGGGTTGTGTTTTATGAATTGAGCTTTTCTCTTAGTTCAACCTTGTCTAGATAACAAATATCTAGTTATGTGCATGCCATTTTGGCACTCTGAATAAATAAGAACTAATACAAAATACAAAATCCAGTAACTCTTTCTGCATCATAGTTTGAAAGCCTTCCACAAAAGTTCGATCAGTCTAAATGAGGTTGCAACTCTCTCAAAGGAACAAGACTTCTGGACTTGGTAGATGAGCCTTCTTGGTCTATGCAAGAGATTCATTCTATTAGCTCCATCCCAGACCTTTCAACAAATGAAGAAGACAATGACTTGGTCCCATAAGAATAACAGGAATAAAATATTCAATGCTAGGAGTAATGACAATGAAAATTCTGTAGTCCATCATTGTTAGAAGTGTAGTCCATCATTGCTACAATACAATGTATCTACATTGTTCTAAGACCAACCACCTTGATGCTCCCATGTAATTTTAGCATTAGATACAATACATGGAACTAGGACAAGATTCTAACCTTCATATGGAATAAAAATAGTGTTTGTGCTAACAAGCATGTATATGATCCCAACAAAATTTTGAAATCTTTGTTCCATGGGACTGGTGGATTGATTAGCTAGTTTGCATCCCAAAATAGTTTATAAAATGTTTAATATAAATTCTAAATAATAATATATGCTAACACAGCAATGGGAAGTGATTCCCAAGTTTCTTAGGAGAAAATCTAAGCCTCTAACATAATGCTCGAAGGCTAGTAAAACAGTAACAATCCATAATAGTAAGAACCACACTATTGCAATCCTAATTTTTAGCTACAAGCCATAATTTTCCCTTGCCACTTACAACTTCAAGCCTCTGAACATTTCAAATAATTCTAGATTCATCTTTTACTCCCAAGATCAGACTTTATTCATTGCATAGGTTCATGGAAGCTTAATATCATTAGTGATAAAAAAATTGATAGAGGAAGAATCTCAGTTTCTCAGTGTATGTCTTTGAGTATGAACCTATAACTTAGACCCCGAAGGTTGATGGTGGCATTAATATTATTATTGTTCCAAATTGCACACAAACATCTTATTGCAATTATACATGTTGTGCCATGAAAATCAAGTTTGAAAATCAAATATTTCTTCCTGTATTTTTCTGCATCTTTGTAAAAATAGGAGTCAAAGATGAAGTGATATCTATTTAACTATAATACCTGTTACAAAACTGGGAGATGTTTTTGTACCTAAGGTTGTTTGGAAGAAAAACCTCTCTCATAGTTTTTAAATTCCTTCCCATATTCTCAAAATCCGTGCCACAAAATAATGACTAAAATAGGAAATTAAATATTTTTGAAAAATAGGCCTCAAATCTCGCTACATATCTCCCAAATTATAACACCTGTGTATAAACTGAAGAAGGTTTTTGTTCTTTGGTATGTGATTGAAAAAAACGTCTTTCTCTTTTGTTAAATTCATATCCATTTGGTCATAAATGGATTTTGAAGTAAAATTGTCCCTGTGTGTAACAAATGACCTCAAAACCCTAAAAATCATGCTAATCACATGTTTGTTCTCTCCATCTCCTTTACTGCACTAGGGTGCACATAGACAATATCCTTTACTTCACTAGGGTGCACATAGACAAAAGACTCAACAACAGGTCTGTATATCACTAAGAGTACATTTAAAGTATGCATGTGTAACATTGGTTATGGCAGCAATTTGCCTCATTTATTGTTCACAACATAGTGTGAGGGAGGCATAGTTATGTAGGAGACAAAAAGGTGCTTGCATGCACCAATATTACTATATTTACAGTTTTTCCACCTTCAATTAAACTCAATTTACTGTTGTTCTACATTTAGCAAGTTCCATTTTTTGTTCAATTTCTAGTTCAGTCATTTTTCTAATTCAATTTTATTTTCTAGTTATAGAAATAGGTGCATGAGTTGACTTGGTATAAGTAGGAACAGATCTCTAGTAGCTAGTTATTTTATTATTCAATAAAAGATATATGTGATTAATAGTTTAGTCTTGTGTACTTTCTATTATTATTTTATGTAGTATGCTTTTGTAAAATCTAGGATTTGAAGATTGTTGTTTTGACAAGTTTTTATCTTTAAAGTTATCTAGGGTTTTTAGGATTATTCTTTGAGTGCAGGATTTGTTTACCATGGTCTGGAAAACAAGGCATAATAGTTTGCAAGACAAGATTCCTTTTATATCCCTATAGGATCAACATAACAAGCCATTGATTTTTGTTTCATTGTAACTTGGATGCTAATAAGACAATATGATACATTTTTCTGCATCTTTGTAAAAATAGGAGTCAAATATGAAGTGATATATCTTTAACTATAATACCTGTTACAAAACTGGGAGAGGTTTTCGTAAATAAGGTTGTTTTGAATAAAAACCTCTCATATTTTTGAAATTCCCTCCCATATTCTTGAAATCCATGCCACAAAATAATGACTAAAACAAGAAATTAAATATTCTTGAAAAATAGGCCTCACATTTCGCTGTATATCTCCCAAATTATAACACCTGTGTATAAAATGAAGGAGGTTTTTGTTCTTTTGTATGTGATTGAAAAAAACCTCTTTCTCTTTTGTTAAATTCATCTCCATTTGTTCAGAAATGGATTTTGAAGTAAAATTGTCCTTATGTGTAGCAAATGACCTCAAAACCCTAAAAATCATGCTAATCACTTGTTTGTTCTCTCCATTTTGTAGATGGATTGGATCAATAGAGAATAATGGAAAGAAGCTTGTCTCACCTTTGCAAAGCTATTGTGTAATATTGTCTATCCTTTAGTATTTGTTCTAGGGTAATCATAGAAGGATTTAGGTTGCAAGTTTTCATTAAGGGGTATAAATTATGTGTCTATTTCATTTCTTTGTCAAATTCTAGGCTAGATCTATTGGATTGGTGGTGAATATATTAGGGTTTCATTTCCTTAACCTAGGTTTAGTATATGATTTATTTTGTAATACCTAGGTTAATTTCTTTAGAATTATCCTCCCTATAATCCTTTCAAGGTTTCATTCTCCTTAGTTTGGTGCTCATCCAAGCAATATATATGATATTTGAGACTTCAACGACCAATAAAAGAGGAAAAATACTCAAGAGAGACTTAGACCCCATAGCCCAAGTAAGAATAGGCATTGGTCTCTTATTCACTTATCACCCCAAGCCCATCTTTTACATTTATTTTTCCATCATGATTGTGGGTAGGTTCTCTTTACTCTCACTCCTACTACAAGAAGTGATCCTAGTTGAATGATAGGGAATCCACTTATACCTACACAGATGGATTCTCTGTAGTGTTAAATTCTTCCTAAATATTGATAGGGTTATCTTTTGGATAACTTGTTTCTTGTAGATCCACTAAAACATTCATTGGATAAACACTAAATTTAGAAACAAATATTCACCAATCTTCCTGAAGAAATGTTGTGCTCTTCTTTATTATTGTCATTGTTCGAGTCTTTGAAGGGAGCCTCTAGTTTTCCACCATTCCTGATCTCACAGTGATATAATTCTTTTGTTTTGTTTTTGTGATCCATAGTCTTGTTTTCATTACACTTGTAACATTTTATTTCTTGCTTCCACATACCATCTGGATTATAGAGATTACTACCATCATGCATATTAATGTATGGATTTGCATCTCTTTTCATTATATCCATTAATCTTTGTAGTATTTCTAGGTCTTGAAGCATATCACAATGTGAGGCAAAATTTGGGAGAAAGTATTAGAGTAGCTTCATTCAAATTGAATATTCTATACTTGGTAGGAATTTTACTAATTTTATATTATTTCTCTTGTAGGTTTCACTTTTGGCTTCTAGATCAATTTGAAATTTCAATTGTGGAATATTTATTGAGATGTCAAACATCGATCGTGGGAAGAAAATATCAAGACAAAATGATATATCATCATACTTTCAAAGACCTCAATCCAAGGATCCACATTCTCTTCATGCTTCGAGCTCTTTTGAGCAACCTATCACTGAAAACAATGTCAACTCTTGTGAGAATGCATCTAATATCCAAATAATATATAAGGAAATATGTTCCTCTGGTGATCAAAGTGAGATAAATGCATTTTCACCAAAAATTGGCAGTACAAATGTCGAAAATATTTCATTGGAAAAGAACACAACCAAT
>SNQJ01S0156492.1:24014-35441 GCA_010110895.2 Picea sitchensis | reverse complement strand
TAATTTTCTCTTTTCTTTCACTGAAAAACCTTAGGCTACTTTGTAGAGACCAGTTATTGTATAGTCTTAAAGAAACAAGAGTGCATTAAGAGATCTTATAATGAATTTCTTTATTCATCAGATGTCTATTAAGCATTAATTCAATACAGTAATAACAAAACAAGCCAACGCAAATGAGTAAGACACATGAACACCAGGATTTAAGGTGGAAACCAAAATTGGGAGAAAACCACTGTTGTCGTTGTCTCTGTCTTCAATAATTATTATTCAGAAAACGATTTACAACATTGTATTAGTGGAGACTCATACTAGTACGCAGGATTCTACCTGCAGAAGGCTGCAACCTTCTCTCGTTTACCAGCCTTTCCTAGAAGGGAGCTTCAACCCCTTGGAAATCGCACCAGTTTCTACTGGTAGGATGCTTCTACTGAAGGATTTAACCCTCAGACATGCTGCTGATCATGTTTCATCAATTTTCACACTGGATCAGGCAGTTTCAACCCTTTGTACATTTGTCAGCAAACATATTTTGCCCAAAACTTTAGAATATCAGCAATAACCTAGACTTCAATATGCATTCAACATCCTTCGTCAAAGATCCTAACTGTCATATGCATCTTTAATTTGAATGACCCATATTTATATATATATATATATATATACTTCCTCCTTTTTATTGATCAGTAATAATATGTGTTGCATAGCAGTTCATATCGATATTAGCTTACCCGGATTCATATGCGTTCTATGCGCTGGCCATCATCTTCTTTTAGAAGAGACAGTTCTGACATCTTATTAAGACTTGTATCCTGGCGATGATGCCTCAACTCTCCTAGTTGCTAAACCCACTGCAGAGAACTCTCTGTCAATGTATATCTGCCACCCAACTTCCACGATGAGGTTCCTCCCACATCAAACCTTTTCTGCAGCCTGCACCAATGACCTCAGCGGCCTGCAGATGTGCCTACTATCAGAAAATGGCCTCCACGTCCTCCAAAAGGACCCCTGCAACCTATCACCATCCTTACCGCCCTACTTTTGCCTTTTTTTGGATCAACTGTAGAAAGGGGCATCGACCCCTTCTTAAGCCCATGGATCAAAGAACCATTCAATGCTCATCGGGTCCCATATTTATTTCTCGGGGGAAATTGGGTCCCTTTTAAAATTTGAATTAAACCTATGTGCGCCCTTTTTTAAATCGGGTTTCGGCATTCCTTCTATTCAAGGTTTTGTCACTTACAAATCCCGATCCCTGAAACTTCGTGAGAGGTCATATCAACGATCCAGATCATTTCTTTAATCAACGGCTGTGATTAAGTTGCGATATCGCATATTGCAAAATCGACATTCGTTTCTTTGCCTCTTGAGTTCGCGATTTTCCGATCCCCGACTTCCTCCGTACTCCTGACACGCGTCCCACGGAATGGACGGTTCAGATTCCGCTTCGGGGTTTCCTCTAGGGATTTCCCCGATCCTCTGTCCACGGGAATACCGATTTGCCGATTCCCGATACGCTGGTCCTCCGACAGTTCCCGACCTTTGACCTGCCACCTGTCCTCCAGGGTGGCCCACACGCTATCTGCCTTATCGAGAAATCGCTTATCGTGATTTCGCGATATGTGATGCAATTGTTCATGAGACTCGTGAAACTCTGATTCTCGATTCTCCGATGAGGCCTCCTGTTGAGCTTCTTCCGGTGGCGCCTGATTTCTGCCACATGTCCTTCCAAGTGGACGGTCCCGATTATGTCAGGATTTCGAGACTTTCAATGTCCCGGTTCTCACGACCTTGAGGACTCCGATCTCCCGATGGCTTATCTCCTTCGCAGCTTCTGTAGATCTGACGGCTGTCAGCGACCCTCTACAGTGATCATACACGCCCACCCAAAGCTCAACCATACACTGATTTTCTTACATGAAGACTCTTCTTCTTCCTTTGCCTCATCCTTTGCCATCAATGACAATATTTCCAACATTATCGAGCCTGAAAATAGCAAGGTTGCTCGGCTATCTTTTCATGTTTAGAGAGTCTAAAAAGAGATTAAAGAGGACTCTAGTGGGGTTCCTTTTTCGTATAACCTTGTTGAGCCCGAAAAAGTGATAAAAGTATGCTCGATCATGTTCTCATGTATTTTTGAGCAAGAGAACGGACAAAGACCAAGCTCGAGGTTTTACACAAAAACCATAAAAAACAATCAAAACATGCGATGAAAAAAGAAAAACTATGTCTGCATCCCTATACATGAACATCGAAGTCATTACGCCTGCAAAAGTTACACTCAAAAGGGCATTAGGGTTTAGGTTTTAATCAATAAATAATTAAAAAACTCCAAATAATATGGTAAAAGTAAATATAAAGAAGTAAAAACTCTTTTTACCATATCATTTTCACTTTTCCACTATTTGAGCCCAAAACCCCCTCTTTTACCCTCGAAATTTGGCATCAGATTGTGGAAGTTACGAGCATCCATTCGACAAGCCGTCAGTGACAATGAGGTAGGCTCTTTGTCCTCTACTCTTTCATGGTTTTATTTTTCATTTTCATTGGTAAAAACTCATTTTTGAGTTGGTTTTGTGAGCCATACTTGCGCTCAGCCATTCTCGCAGGTGGGCTACACGGGACCTATGAGAATGGGTCATTCTCGCAGGTGAGCCCACAACAGCCTATGAGTTTATCACACTATTCCTAAAGGGAACCTGCGAGAACCACAAAGCATAATTTTTTTTTTAAGTTTTTCTCAATGAAAGAAAACCAAATTGTGAGTAGAGTTATTAATCTTATTTTTGTGCTTCTTATGTAGGGAGTTGGCCATCAAAATGGTTCTAGAATGGTGCGAAAGGGAGCACGAAGAAGATAATGTCATTGCCAAAAATCATCCGTCCACTATTGCCACTTTGAGGAACTATGGTCTCCTGAAGTACTTTTGTATCCCGAGCATGAGGGCCCAAATCAGGTTATTAGAGTACCTTGTGCATATGTGGGATCCCGATCAGCAGGTATTTCATGTAGGGGTCCACACATTGTCCTTAGATATTGAGAACATTTACTTCTTGACTGGACTATCACGACGTGGGTACCACGTGAACTTGACTGGTAGCAGAGGTGGTGGGTTTCCCATGAGTGAGTATTGTCGCTTACACTGTGTTCCCGAGGCAGAGAGGAAGAAAGGGAAAGTAGCTATTTGGGGAGTACAGGATTTGACCCTCCGTACTATCTTGTTCACCATAGATTGGATGGATGAGAGCTCCACTCCTCACATGGCACTATAGAGTTACTTCCAGTATGCCATAGAGTGTTCTGAACCTCGGGTTTTTAATTGGGCAGATGCAGTGCTTCGTAGCATGAAAAGGAAGTTGACCAAATGCAGACAAGGCAACCTGAAGCAATTCGGGTATGGATCTTTGTTGGTGTCCTTCTTTCTCGAGAGGTTTCCATTACTGAGACTCCAGGTTGAGTGGAATTTACCAGCTCCCAGGGATCCAAGAATGTTGAGATGGTTTCAGCTCATGGCTCGGCATGTAGCTAGATGAATTATCAAGTATGATGATACCTTCTTCGATTGGCTGCAACCACAGATGTTGATGGTCAACGATTATGCTTATGCCGTGTTGGATTTCTGAGGAGATCCGGACTTAGTCCTGCCGGAGGATTCTCAGTGGGGGGAACTTGGTAAGAAGTACACACATTTTTTCTTTTTAAATTTTTTTGTGAATTTTTATCATATGCAAATGTTTTTTATATATTCGTCCAAAAACTAAATACAAAATTTGTTGTTGATGACACAGATGTGGGACCTTACTGACCTCCTGGTACTTCTCCCATTCAATGGCGAGGAGAGGTAGCGCCAGTGCCACAATGGGATGTCGAGGATTATCAGGCAGTGGAACAAAACCTAGAGGGTTTGACAACAAATATTCCAAACATGCCTCTTGCAGAGGTTCCACAACATCATCAGCATCACACTGTAGTAGTGTTAGAGTCCATAGGCCGACTTCTCTATAGGGTTTCTTGGGCAGTCGTATGTTACCATGAACGTCATCCATGACGTCATTTTGTAGAGGCTATGAGCTTAAGATTTTGACATTTTGGTCTTCGAACAATTTTTTTTTGTAAAAAACTCTTTTGATCGTTATATATACAGACAGCTTCTACTGGTTTATCTTGTGTTGTGTGAAAATTGATGTGATTGATTTATAAATGATCCAAATGTTTGTCTAATACATAGTTAGCCAATGCATCAGTTAATGTATTTAGACATCTAGGAATATGTTGATATTCAATATAATCAAAATAACGTTCCAAGAGGCGAATTCGCAAATACACCCATAACAAAGTAGGACTTCGAATAATATAGACGTTACTTAACTGTAGTACTACAAGCTGTGAATCAAGTCGCACAACCAAATGACAAATTCCAAGCGAGATAGCATCAACCAATAATTCAATAATGGCGTTATACTATGCAATGCTATTGGTTGCATGGCCGAGACACACACCTCGTAAGGAGATAAGTTCATTTGTAGGGGATTAAATTGCCCATGCAGTGAAAGCAAGGTTCTGAGTACTATGGCTAGCGCCATCAGCGAAGCCAATATAGGGTAGTGAAGACTCTGACATCTGGAAATCAAACACAACGTCACATAAGGGCAGAGACCAGATAACGACAAAAGTAAGCTATAGGAACACGCAAGAAGTATGATACAATAAAAATACATGTACTCGTGCACAGGTGATTTTATGCATAGTACTTCTTCAAGTACAACCCATTCTTGGGTTCACTCAAAGGGATACCATCGTAATCTACTAACTCATAAGCCCCTTTTTCCAAAATTCGTCGAACGATATAAGGACCTCGCCACATGGCTTCGAAATTTCTAGCTCCTAACATATATCGATCTTGTTCATAGAGGAGAACAAGATCTCCTTCGGAGAAAACACGAGGCTTGACATGTTTGTAGTATTGGGCCTTGACACATTTTTTCTGAGCTTCTATGAATAAGGTGGCATCGCGTCAAGTTTCGTCTAATCACATAAGATACAATAGACATTCTTCCTCAGCAGAAGTGTTTGGTAGGAGTTCAACAACTAGTTTTAAAGAGGATATCTCGCATTCAATCGGGAGAATGGATTCCAAACCATAGACTAACTGGAAAGGTGTAAACCCAGTAGCGGACTTGACAGATGTCTGGTAAGCCCACAATACCGAAAACAACATTGTGTGCCAACTTGTTTTCTGAATCCCTATCATTCATCGGAGCATAGTTATGAGAACTTTGTTAATGGCTTCGACCTGGCCGTTGGCTTGTGGGTAATAGGGCATTGAGTTATCATGGTGAAGACCCAACTTTTCAGTAAGTTCGAACATCATGAAGTTCCTAAAGTGGCTACCTTGATCAGTGACGATAGCTTGGGGAACACCAAAACGAGCTATGACGTGATTAAAAATGAATAATGCTACGGTCTTTCCAGTGTTGTCAAATGTCGGCATCGCCTCGGCCCATTTTGTAAAGTAATCGACGGCTACAATAATGTATCCATGCCCCCCCGCCGAGTGAGGGTGACATATCATGAAATTGATGCCCCATTTCGCAATGGGACCAACGGAGACCACAGGGTGAAGAGGAGTAGGATGTGACCGTATCTTCTGATTATAGGTCTGGCAAGCATGGCATTTTTGAATGACAATTATGTAGTCGTTAAATAAAGAAGGACAAAAATACCCTGCTCGTAAGATATTTTGGGCAGTAGCATACCCAAACATATGACCACCACAGGCTCCAAAATGGTAGTCATTCAGAGCTTTCTCGGCTTCGTCGAACGTTAGGCAACGTTGAAAAATAGAGTCAATCCCCCGACGATAAAGAGTATCCCCGAGGATAATATATTGACGGGCTTGGTAGCATATGCAACGTCGGTCAATACTAGACAAAGTCGGCCAGAAAGTCTGGGTTTAGAGATATATAATGATATCACCATACTAAAGATCATCAGTGCTAATAAGGAAAAGAGATTCATCAAGTAATGAATCAGTTGTTACTATTTCCATTTCAGAAAAGGGAAAGTTGCATATCAACTCAGAAAATACTAAGGACTTCTTAGACTTGTTGCGTTTGAATTCCAAGTCAAACTCCTGGAGTATCACAATCCATTTGGAGTATTTTCCCCCTAGCAATTGACGTGTGAGAATGTGTTGCATAGGGTTGCAGTTAGAAATCACTGTAGTTTTGCGTGAGAGGATATAGTGTCGGAAGCATTGGACGGCTTGGATGGCAGCCAAGGCCAGTTTTTTGACATGTAAATACTTGATTTCAGTAGGCATTAGACTTCGACTCAAGTAGTAGATAACATGTTCGTCGTTAGCATCATCCTCTTGGACGAGAACCATACCAATGGTATAATCCGAGGCAGCAAGGTAAAGGAAATAATCGCGACTATAATCGGGGGAAAAGAGAAGCGGAGCACACGTTAGGGACAATTTCAAAGCTTCGAAAGCATTGTTGGTGATGGTATCCCATACGAACTCAAACCCCTTTTTAAGTAACCGCGTAAATCCACAAGTTATCTCGGCATAATTTGGGATCAAACGAAAAAGAAAGTTTGCTTTCCCCTGCAAACTTTGTAACTAGCGAAGTGTAGAAGGAGGAGGGAGATTAAGGATCGCCTCAACCTTTAAAGGATCCACCCGGATCCCCTGACATGAAATGATAAAACCTAGGAGGCGGGTGGATTCCACGCAGAAAATGCACTTATGAGGATTCAAATGTATATGGTAGTACTGACAGCGGACGAAAATGGCTCGGAGGTGGGTCGGATGATCAACTCGGCGTATTGAGTGAGTGGGTAAATCGTCCAGATAGGGTTAGAAAATGTGCTTGATATCATGGAAAGCATAAGACATAACGCGTTGAAAAGTTGTGTCAGCGTTCTTGAGACCGAAAGGGAGTTTCCGATAGGAAAAAGTACCCCAAGGACAAATAAAAGCGATCTTATGTTGATCCTCGGGAACAATGTTGATTTGCTTATACCCGGAGAAACCATCCATCAGAGAGAAGATTTCACTTCCGATGCAATCGTCGACAATTTGATCGACGAAGGGGGTAGGAAAGTTGTCTTTGGGACAAGCTTTGTTGATATCCCTATAATCAACGCATACACGAATTGTGCCTTGTTTCTTGTCGATCGAGACAAGATTGGAAACCCAGTCAGTGAGAGCCACCGGATAAATAAAGTTGGCTTTAAGAAGTTTCTCGACTTCGAGCTTGATAGCAGCCGCTTTACCTGGGTGAACTGGACGAAGGCATTGTCGGACGGGTTTAGTGTCAGGGTATGTCTTGATCTCATGTATCACAATCTCAAGGTCGATACCTGGCATTTATTCATAGCTCCAGGTGAAGATGTCACGAAACTCTTTGAAAAGGGATGTGTAGGTGACGATTTCATTAGAGGAACATGAAGCTCCGATATGGACATTTTCGACAATCCCAGGTTTGACGGATATGTCGAGGGGAATAGTGGGCGAGATATTGCTTAAGTTCCCTTTGGAAAACACATCGTGTGTGGGCCCGAGAATGGTGGAGATGACGACAATGGTTGACAGGGTCGATATTCATTGGTATTTCTCAATGGTATGTTGCTTCAGAAAGGGGATGGAACGATGATATCCATCGTCCCAAGGGGTGTCCTCCATGACAGACATGATCATCTCGTCAGTGGGAAAAATGACATGAAAAGGATCGGGAGACAACTCACCAAGAGAGGGGGTAGAAGGTGTCATCAATTGAATGGCCTGATAGGAAGATTCGACCGGACTTAATGGAATTTCATCGCCGTAATGAAGATAATCTCCAGGGTCAGGTACTATCCAGAGGTCATAAGACACGGGAATTTCATGAATCGAGGTGGAGATCATGTTGATTGAAGAAATGGACGAGCGTGGAACATTGGGCGGTGGAATGGGGAAAGTACCCATTAACGAAGAGTCGTTGAGAAGGCCTACATCGATGTTCTCATAACCCAGTGGGGTTTTAGCGATGAACGGTACATTGCCATTACAGGTATCGGAATTAAAGAAGGCTAATTGGTCGACAGTGACGACCTTCCCTTGATGTGGGAAACGTACGACATGAAAAAGGGTCGACACAACTGCATGCATGGAATCGATCCAGCTGCGGCCAAGTAGAAGATTATAATCAAGGGGAGCATCGAAGACTTCCACTTCAACTTGGACCATTTTTCCTTCTAGCATGATGGACAACGAAGGAAGAACACCGTAGGGCTTAAAATCAGATCCATTGAAGGCTTTGAGAGTGTTCTGGGATTCATTCAAAGGGGGAGAGCCAATGGATTTCCAACAAGTAAGAGACATGACACACGTCGAGGCACCCTCGTCGATAACGATTTGACAAATGTTTTTGTCAGAGACAATCACTTGGATATGGAACGTGAGTTTAGGGGGTAACCTTGGAATGTGATCTTCCAAGTCAAAGATGATTAAATTCATATCCATCGGGTCGATTCCACCAATAGCTTTCAACAACGCCTTTCATTGTGCGAGACAACTTTGAAGGACTTCGAGGGCTGACATCGCAAAAGGTGCTTGGGCCAGATCTTCAACAATGTTGTAGTTCTGGGAAGCACGAGCATGAGGATTGAAAGTTGATTTCCAAACGATGCCCTTTGGGGGGGGTCAAATAAATGTGTCAAGGCTCAGTCGTTTGAGATGAAGAGGACCGTTGGTAGGTGGAGTCGCTGGAGAGGGTTGTACCAATGAAGGAGGTAGATCATCAACCTTCTCTTTAGAGGGAAAATAATCTTTGGCTCGAGTAGTGAGTGCAACGTCGCGCTGCTTTGAAACGCCAGTACACATCAATACATAGGATGTAGTAGAAGATGAGGGTTGGTCATGAATGACCAACTGAGCCTGTTGTTGAGACGGGAAGGGTTGGGACAAAACATCCAGAGCAGGTGGTTTTGGGGCTCCTTGAAGGAACTTAGTGACCTCGGCGCATCGTGGAAAATCCTTCGTGTAGTGATCATCACCATAGATAAGACAAGGGTAACGAGGTTTGTGCTTATCCCGATCATCAACAGGGGTAGTTTTGGTTCGCTCTGCTTGAGAAGTATTTTTTTCCTCCTTATTCTTACCCCTTCCCTTTTTAGATTTGTTTTTACCGACTGGGGTAGATTGAACTGCATTTACCTCAGAAGTCTTGCCGGTGGGAGGGGCAAGAGATGGAGCATTTTGAATATTATAAGAAGCAGGTTTGGGGTTTGTTCTTGAGGCAGAATGTGGTTGGGCCTGGAAAGTACCAATCACACCGTCAGTTGCATGCGAAGCAACTAGAGTAGTTGAAGTCGCGGAAGTGGAAGGACGAGGTAAGTCAGGTAGTAAATCGTAAAGGGTACCCGTTTGTGAGTAAACGAGGTCAAGATATTGAGCACGACTTATGGCCTGTTCTTCTGTGACTACTCCACCCATGGAAATGTCACAACCGATGTTGTTCACAAATGATTTTGTGAACCATTCTGCCAGCAACTGATCGGGGAGTTCGAGTTTAATGAGGCGTCATCTTCGTCGCCACTCATGAATGTGATCGGATATATGAGTGGCTTTGTGTTGTTTGGAAGAAGTCAAAATATTGGTCCCCATGTCATAACGAATCGGTAACTGGTAGTGTGTGAGGAAAGCCATAGCTAGGGTGTTGAAGTCAGAGAAGAAACCTCATGGCAATTATATATACCACTTCGCAGCAAAACCTGTGGGGTTCGTTGAAAAAGACGTAAACGAATAGAGTCATCCATCAATGAGTTGGATGAGTACCATAGGTGAAAAGTCATAACGTGATTGTTTGGGTCCTCTCCCGCTTTGCCGTCGAATTTAGGAATGTCCGATGGTAGCTTGGCTGGTATAGCAGGCCATTGGGGAGAGTGACAAATTGGATCATTTAAAATCCTTAACAAATATGGAAGATCCAAAGTGGAAATAAAGCGTAACTGTTGATTCACTTGTGGGTACTCGTGGCTTTAGGGAGGAAGCCCCATCGACAAACCAATAGGACGATAAGCAGTCTACATATAATGTGAAGACCCAGGCAGATTTGGTGGTGGTTGGAGAGGATAGTAGCTCATGGGATTGTATCCTGGAACAGGAACATGAGTTTGAGCAGTCGAGCCCCAGATAGGATTGAACGAACCTGGATAGGGTTGGGCCATACTAGGGGGTATTACGGATGCAGCTAGAAACTGCTGCCCCCCAGTCGATTGAGGAGGATGTTGTATCAACTGATTCCAATACTGGGCCAAGGACGGAGGTATGTTTTGTCCAAAAGGTGGGGTTGGTCCTCCTATCGAAGGTGGTGTTCCAATTGGGGGTAGTGTTCCAATTGGGGGTTGCGTTCCAATTGGGACTTGCGTTCCAATAGGAATTTTCCCGCTGAGAGGGGGTTGAGTCATGCCATCTTGGTGAAATTGTCCACCGACGGGAATCCGGTAATTTGGTGTGAATGACATAATAGTGCCACTAGGATTAAGACTGCCAGTAGAGGATGAGGAAGGTCCTCCAAAAGGAAATTGAGGGAGTGTCGGAATAAAACCGGGAAGAGAGTGCCTAGAAGAAGAAGGACCACTAAGAGAGCCAGATGGAGTTTGCGTAGGAGTGGGAATTGAAGAATTCAATGCACGGTATCCAGGTGGTAGTGTCAGAGTGATGTTGGGCGTTCGTGGTGTGTTGATGGGAGCGAGACTAACCGCAGTAAACCCAGTTGGAACACTCGTAGTATCTGTGTGATGGGCCATTTTGATAGGGACAGTAAGGCGATAGGCGGTAGTAAACGGTACTGTCTCTAGACTAGAGATTTCGGAAATCATAGGTGGGGTGATTTCGGAAATCACAGGTGAACCTAGACCAAAAAGGTCCCGTCAAAAAACACCCGTAGACCAAAAAATATCTTGGCCTTCTATACCTGGAAAGGGTCCAACTGGTGATCCAGAAGATGTAACAACTAAGTCTCTGGAAGAATTTAGTCGCATAAACGGTCGCTCAGAATCAGGGTGAAGTCGAAAGTCCTCTCGAGTATTGGTGATTTGGAAATGTTCTAGAGAGTCAGTTCATTCCACTTGTGGCGTGGTGACGACTGGGACTTCACTTTGCTGAGGAGATCTCTCAGGTGTACTTGTAGGCAAGGGTTGAGAACCTTCCAGATGTTCTGGAGATAAACCCTGCATTCTACGTGAACGATGTGGAGGAGCTATTGTAAACGAGTGACAAACTTCACAAAGAAAATCTTATGGTCAACTTTGGTAAACAAACAACATGTGCTAGTAGACAAAATCTAGGAAGCAACACCAAGCAAACAAGACCTTCTAATTCCGAAGTCA
Organism: Picea sitchensis; assembly: GCA_010110895.2. Classification (NCBI taxonomy): domain Eukaryota; kingdom Viridiplantae; phylum Streptophyta; class Pinopsida; order Pinales; family Pinaceae; genus Picea; species Picea sitchensis. The sequence goes on along the minus strand of SNQJ01S0156492.1, from coordinate 24,065 downwards.
CTAGTTGGTGATGAAATCCAACGTCGCAACAACGAGACAAGAAGGGGCTGG
>SNQJ01S0156492.1:1979-22290 GCA_010110895.2 Picea sitchensis | reverse complement strand
TTTTTTTTTTTTTGGGTGGTTTTTGCTATTTTTAGCAGTTTTGTAAATTAATCCCGGATTAAGGGATTAGGGTTTTGGTATCTATGGAATATCTAAAAACATTGTATATATTGTATGGTGAATGGTGAAATTCGATATAATGAATATAAGAAAGGTTTTCCTAGTTGAGAGTATCTGGTATAAAATCTCTGTGTACTCCGTGTATGAGCCATTGATTAATTTATGTCTTGCCTAAGAATATATATGCATTTCATTATTTCCCAGGTTTAAAACTTACAGTTTCAACATTTGAATCTTCTAGTTGTGACACGTCAAGTAACTTAGGGGGTAAACCCTACATTCTACGAGAACGAAAAATATGTTTTGCCACTACAAAATTTAAATACCAATTACCAATTATGTCTATGTTCTACTAATGAAAACAAACAACACTCAATAAAAAATCCAAGAAGCAAACATACAAACAAAAGACCTTCTCACATTGACTCACTAGTTGGTGATGAAATCCAACATCGTGAGATCAATATGAGAAGGGGATGGGATAGATCGGATGGAACAGTTACATTAGCGACCTTCTTAATGGATTTATACCCTAGTGCAAGTTCCCTCACGAAAAAATCGTGGGTTACCCTCCAAGTATCCCGAGTGAGTTTGACCAATGTTTGTCCTAGGTACAACAAATACTTTCATTTTCATCATCACCTTGTCTATGATCCCTAAAGACTATGGTCACTAAGGTTACCACTTAAAACAACATAGCCTTAGGAAACAATCAACAATTGGGTATACGCGCAGGGGAAGGACCAAAACCCGAAATCCCCTTGAGAGGTGCCTTTGACTGAGGTGTGTCCCTCCCAAGTGATACCCAAGTGTCTAACAACATCATTTGTAATATGTGCATACCACTCCACCAAGACCAACGAACCGGGGTTAGTTACTCCACTATCCCCAATGTGACCTCATCATTGACCCATGTGTGAGAAGGGATTCCCAGGACAAAGATGTAGAAAATGGATTTCTCTCCCTAAATCAAGATTCTATGTTTGTTTAATATCTTTGGAGAGTTATCCTTGACACCTATTCCAAATCTCTATACTTAAACTAATGTACGTTTGCAGAGCCCTAGAAAGAGAAATTTCTAGATATATTTTTATTAGTGCTTGATTATTATGCTATTGTTTACTAAGAGGTATGGAAGTGAAACATATGGTATTGTGACCTGACTCTTAAAACCATGCAAAACGAAAATGAAATGCAAAAATTTCAATTTCTATGAATGCTAACTATGGAAGGAGAAGTTTTTTTTTTTCTTTTGAATTCTTGAATACACAATTCCCCAAACTTTCATAAAGACCAATACATTCACTACTCAAAGAAACTAAAGATATCCTCCCACCAATGCAATGCAAGAATATAAAACTTTTGAGTTCAAAGACAACTAGATTAACAATATAATAGTAAATATCCTTGAAAAACAAAAGTAATTCAAGTAATATTTTTTTGTTTTCGAAAAATGAAATATGCAATCGAAAGAAAAAATCTTTTTAACTAAATGTTTCAAAACAAAAAACTTTGAGAAAAGAAATTAGGATCTAAACTGAAAGACTCTTGAAGACAAGCTAAGAGATTATACCTCTTTCAGAAACAAGAAAACATTGAAAAAAAGAAAGTTAACAATCAGGGAAAATCATAATGATTTAAACAATGGTAACAAACAAGCTTTAAAACTGTTAAGAAGATTGTCAAGCAAACCTAAAATTCATAGTCAGAGTCGTATCTGGGATCTAGGAAGGAAATAATCAAATAAAGTTTGTTTTTTCAAGCAATGTCACAGGTTATTATGGAACACAGTGCGACAACCAAGATTGTCGCATGCTACTAACTAGTACAATGTGACAATGTTGCATTGAATATCAAAGGTAGAGTGTGACAACCAATAGAATTAGGAAAAAACAAAAAGTTATGAAAATTTTCCGATGAATTTCAAGGTCTACCAATCAAACTGTGTCAGGTGATGACTTAGAAAATTAAAACAAGGCAAGGAAGCAAGATTGAGAGAACAAATCCAAAGGATTGTTCCCCATTGGAGTTGCCAATTTTGTTGACGAACAAATTCGTTTATGTGGACACAAACCAATCTCCCTAGTTTGAGAACCCAAAACTAAAACAAAACAACACATAACATGTTTCTTTCCTTAGATTCATACAATCAAAATATTAAAAAGTAATGACTCTTACCTTTTGATCGAAGGTTGTTCTCTCCAATGTAGATCCCAACTTGATTCAAAGGATTTGATATGGAAACCTATATAAGAACAAAAGATAACTAATGAAAGAAAAAAAAATATTTCGACAAATCTATACAAATGACCAAGGAGAAATGTAATAAAGATAATTAGAAATATTTATAGGAAAGAGAATATGTTACTGTATTGATTATAGTGGAAGAGTTACAACCAACACCTTGGTGTTGTGAAGCTCCTTCCAACAATTCATTTTTTCAATGCCCACATTGCATCCATGAGATCCATCACCATAAACTAACTACTTTAGCCCAAATTGAATCTCTCAAGGCCAAAGAATTATTAACAATATTCTAATCACAAACTAGAAGAAAAAAGCTATCAACCATTATTCTCCATTAACTATTGACCTTTCCTCACGAGGGAAACCTCCTTTTATAGATTGAAGAGGAAGGGATGAGGAGGTTAGGATATCCCCAAATCAAGAGTATGTGTGAGATCCAAACCGATCAGAGGAAACCTCATATTCAAAGCTTCTCTTCTAAAAACTTCTTGAAATTCTCCTTTTTCTCCTCTTTTAAACTGTGTCATGCCCTATGAATGGTGCAACATGTGAGACATAAGGTTTTCGCATGCTGGAATGGTGAAACATGATATACTCTCATAAATTAGGGCTTTAAGGACCCTTTTATATGGTTGACTTCTCTGAAAGAAATGTTCTTCTTCAATAATCATGGTTTTTATGCTTCAGATGATAGAGAGTAAGTGGACATCATTAGTTGCGACAAAATCATGTGTAACAATGATCCTCCTTCATAATGTCGTTTTTTAATGATTGAAAAGAAGATGGTCACAATCTTATGTATATAAAAGGGGTTGATTATCCTCAAATGAAAATGTATTTGAAATTGTATGTACCTAAGACAAATGATGGTGTAATGGATGTAAGCCACAATAAGGAAAGTCTACCCCCATAACTTGATTGTTGATGGTTTGTGGTAAACCAAAAATCAATTGTCATAAAAATCGAAGGCTTGTGGTGAACCATAAACCACTAGGTGTAACGAATGGTTTGTGTTAATCCAAAACCACTTAGAAATGTAATGGTTGGGAGTAATCCATAGACTCTGAAGATGTGGTTATGGGTGAGCCAAAGGAGAGCCAATATGATGATTGATGATGGTGCATGTGGAATGAAAATGTTTGTGATTCAAGAATTATTGATGAACCATGTATGATAAAAAAATTCCTAGAGAACTAGAAGATACATTGACTAACAACCCATGTACTCTAGTGGATGGTGACTTTTTTATATAGACTTCAACAAATACAATGTTTATATTTTATAGATACAAGATCCAGTTAAAAGAAATAAAAATTATGAACATTGAAGAAGGATTTAGGATGAAGGATGAATAACATCAAAGATGAATATTGTAGAAGACAAAATAATGAAGGAGATTGAAGATATTTGAATTATCTGTATTCAAAGATGGTTCTTGCGATGCAATATTCATCATACAGGTTTAGATATAATGGCACCAGATATTCTTCTGTCTATTGTTTGAATTTTGTTATTTGTCTTCAGATATTGTGATTCTAATTCAATGATCCAGATGGATATTGGTGGCCACTCACCTATTCCATTGGCTTAGAATAGATTTTTCTACCTTGGCATTTTTTCAGCAGTTTTTCGGGTCCCAAACTTCTGGGGTCGTTTTGAGGCCCTAAACGATGTTTTTTGGGGATTTGGGGCCCAACTGACTGCCAAGGAAGTTTTCCCAACTAGTTGAAAATTTTTCTTCTTGGTTAGACCTTTCCAATGGTGTATTGAGCGCCCCAAATGGATATCGTATGCAAACATTACGCCCCTAGGAAGTTGACGTATTAACTACCCCCATCGGGGCTGGCAAACCTTTTGGATTTTCATCTTCCGGGGTTAGGGTTTTGGATTTTCCTTATGTTAAAAAGGCCTTTGGAGCCTCATTGTAACAATCATCTTCTTGTGAATGTGATTATCCATCACATATCTTCTCAGAGATAAGATGCCACCATTCTAGCAAGTCTTTCTGATCGAGATTTATTTTCGGCATGAAATGAGAGCGGAGATATGATAAAGAAATGCACAGAGATATCACAAATATCCAATAATATAACAAAAATGTATCAGAGATGCAACCATAAACACAGATATGCAGTAATACACAATTTCTATTAACTAAAGAAATGTACAAAAACTGTAAAAATACAGAGTGAAAGACTCGCTAGAATGGTGGCAGCTTATCTCTGAGAAGAGATGTGACAGCTACTCGTATTTGCAAGAAGATGATTACAATGAGGCTTTGAAGGCCTTTTTACAATAAACCAGAATGATAAAAACCATAGACATCCAAAAACCTAACCCTAGGAGATGAAGTGCCAAAGGTCATGTGGGCTTCATTTGGGTAAGTTAGTACATCAACTTCCCGGGGTCGTAACTTTTGCATACAATCTTCGTTTTAGGTGTATGATAGCCTGTTGGAAAGGTATCATCGAGGAGATTCATTTTGATGGATAAATCATGCCTTTGGATATCATTGAGAATATCGATCCCAAAAAACCTTCATTTAGGCCCTCAAAATGGCCCTGGAAGTTAAAAACTACTAAAAATAGTAAATTGCCAAGATTACCAGAAAATTGTTTTGAGCCAGTTGGAAAAGGTGGGTGGCCACCGATATCCACCTGGATCACTTTCACTCTATATTTCTACAATTTTGTACATTTCTCTCATTAATAAAAATTATGTATTACTGTATCTTTGTGTTTATGGTTGCATCTCTAATATATTTTTGTTATATTATTGGATATTTGAGATATCTCTGTACATTTCTTTATTATATCTCTACTCCCATTTCATGCTGAAAATAATCCGGATCATTCAAAATATCATTTTGAGTTAGAATAACTTCTTGATGAATGTATAAGGATGAGCAGATTGTGAAACCTATATATTTATGTATATGTATTTTTCCTCCATTTCACGTATCCTTCAATTGTCTAACTATTTATCATCTTTCCTTTGACCTATGAGATTCTACCCTTCTAGTTGTAATTGAGTCTGATTTCCTCTACCACACACTCTGCCCTTCTCATCCCTCTTGATTCACCTTATCCATCCATTTTTCTCAACCATTGCAGTAACTGAGGTGCTCTAGCTTTCCCTTAGCAGTCAAGGACAACTTTAGGGACTAACATATTTTGGCAACATTGTCGAGGAAGGAGTAACAAAGATATGTTTCCCTGGAGAGAACGACATTGAAAGGACTAGCTCTTAATGGTGCACAAGAGTTAGACATCTAAATTTGACTGCATCATTCACCTAGTGACTCCATGAAGGAAAAATCCATCGGTGAATCCACTGATTCAGGATGATGAAATCAATGGAAGTCATTTTAGATCAGAGGTATGCATTTTGTGATTTCTCCCATGTACCTGGCTTTCCAAATTTGGTACCTGATATAGAAGAATGGGAAAATTGTCTTCTAGAGTTTAGGGGAAACAATTGGGACATACCTGCTGAACATTTATTGTAGTTNATGTGGATGTATTGATTAATATGTTCAGGTATTCTCTTGAGGGAAGTGCTCGAAAATGGCTTATATCTTTATCTCCTTCTAGCATTTCTTCTTTAAAATAATTTCATGCCTCATTTCATAATTATTTTAAGCAGTATTTTTCAAATGAATTGTTATTTGAAAACTATCATGGACATTTTGAAACAAGTCTTCAACATAAAGAAGATTGTTCTACTGATAGTGAACATGAAATGAAAATTGATGGTAAGGATGCTAGTTCTGATCAGATTCAAGAAGACACATTTTTCTCTCCCTTACCTGTTGTTGAGGATGAAAAGATTATTCAACTTATTATTTCCCCTTTTCAAATTGACAAAACTATGTTGTAGCCCTTTGTTTTTCATGATGATATTGTTGTTGTTAAAGAAAATTTTGTTCAAGGATTTGTCACTACCCCTATTTGTAACAAAATATTTGATGTTTATGAGTTGTTTCAAGAAGGACAAGTGGAACACCACATGATCAGTGAAGCAAAAATCATAGAGGAGCATCTTGGTTTTGTAAATCAACTAGAATTTTACCATGTTTGTCATGATCCTATAGCCATCTGCATGGAGACAATTTTTATAGGGATCCCTAATATTGTAGCATTTAGAATACAAACAAAATACACAAATAAGTATGAGTTTCTAGTTAAGTTTTTGTTGCAAAGTTCATATTATCTCTCCTTTATGTCATTAAGATGCAAAGAAGAAGACCTTTTTGTCAGTAAAATGTGTTTTTGGCTACTCTGGAAATCTGTGTATATATACATGATCAACTTATTTTCTACTATTTAGGAGTAGGAGAATAAGCTCGTAGTTCGATCATTTAATTGTGGATTTTCCTTATGTTAAAAAGGCCTTTGGAGCCTTATTGTAACAATCATCTTTTTATAAATGTGATTATTTATCACATCTCTTCTCAGAGATAAGATGTCACCATTCTAGCGAGTCTTTCACTCTATATTTCTATAGTTTTGTACATTTCGCTCATTAATAGGAATTGTGTATTACTATATCTTTGTGTTTATGATTGCATCTCTGATATATTTCTATTATATTATTGGATATCTAAGATATCTCTGTACATTTATTCATTATATCTCTGCTCTCATTTCATGCCGAAAATAATCTGGATCATTCAAAATATCATTTTGAGTTGGAATAACTTCTTGATGAATGTATAAGGATGAGCAGATTGTGAAACCTATATATTCATGTATATGTAATTTTCCTCAATTTCACTCATCCTTCAAATGTCTAACTATTTATCATCTTTTCTTTGACCTATGAGATGCTACCCTTCTAGTTGTAATTGAGTCTGATTTCATCTACTAGACACTATGCCCTTCTCATCCCTCTTGATTCACCTTATGCATCCATTTTTCTCAACCATTGTAGTAACTGAGGTTCCCTAGCCCTTAGCAATCAAGGACAACTTTAGGGACTAACATATTTTGGCACCATTGTCGGGGAACAAGTAATGAAGATATGTTTCCCTGGAGAGAATGACATTGAAAGGACTATCTCTTGATGGTGGACAAGAGTTAGACATCTAAATTTGACTGCATCATTCACCCGATGACTCCATGAAGGAAGAATCCACTGGTGAATCCACTGATTCAGGATGATGAAATCAATGGAAGTCGTTTTAGCTCAGAGGTATGCATTTTGTGATTTCTCCCATGTACCTGGCTTTCCAAATTCGGTACCTGATAGAGAAGCATGGGAAAATTGTCTTCCGAAGTTTAGGGGAAAAAATTGGGACATCCCTACTGAACATTTGTTGTAGTTTCATGAACTTATGCATTATTTGAATATTGTTCAAGAGGATGTCTTGATTAAGATGTTCAAGTATTCTCTTGAGGGAAGTGTTCGAAAATGGTGTATATCTTTATCTCCTTCTAGCATTGCTTCTTTAGAATAATTTCATGCCACATTTCATAATTATTTTAAGAGGTATTTTTTGGATGAATTGCTATTTGAAAACTATCATGGAGATTTTGAATCAAGTCTTCAACATGAAGAAGATTGTTCTGTTGATAGTGAACATGAAATGAAAATCGATGGTAACGATGCTAGTTCTGATCAGATTCAAGAAGACACATTTTTCTCTCCCTTACCTGTTGCTGAGGATGCAAAGATTATTGAGCTTATTGTTTCCCCTTTTCAAATTGACAAAACTGTGTTGTAGCCCTTTGTTTTCCATGATGATATTGTTGTTGTTAAAGAAAAAAAAATTCAAGTATTTGTCACTACCCCTGTTTGTAACAAAATATTTGATGTTTATGAGTTGTTTCAAGAAGGACAAGTGGAACACCACTTGATTAGTGAAGAAAAAACTAGAGAGGAGCATCTTGGTTTTGTAAATCAACTAGAATTATATCATGTTTTTCATGATCCTATAGCCATCTAGATGGAGACAATTTTTACAGGGATCCCTAATATTGTAGCATTCATAATACAAACAAAATGCATAAATAAGTATGAGTTTCTAGTTAAGTTTTTGTTGCAAAGTTCATATTATCTCTGCTTTATGTCATTAAGCTACAAAGAAGAAGACCGTTTTGTCAGTAAAATGTGTTTTTGGCTACACTGGAAATTTGTATATATATACATGATTAACTTATTTTCTATTGTTCAGGAGTAGGAGAATAAGCTCATAGTTCAATCATTTAATTGTTAGTTTTGAGTTCGTTTGGTGTGTTGAAGATTAGATCAGAGAGTTAATAATGACTCCATAGCCCGATGTAAGCACTGGTGAATAGTTTTCAGTTTTTAATTTTGTTTTTCAGTGTCTCCAAAGTTTTTTTCAGTTGAGCAGTTGCAACATGAATGAATTGGATAAGGTACAGTGGTTTGTGTGCTCTTGGATCCTCATAGGCGCCAATGTTAACACTCAAATTTGCACCATTTAAATTTTGACATTTAGCCAATGGCAAAGATGCTACCAAAAGCATTTCATTCTTGAATCACTCGTTTTTGCAGTGCATATCATTTTTTACACATACTAAGAAGATGCGTTGGTGGTGTTAAAATTTAAAAATGTTAGATCTTGTGTGCTCTCGTTTATATATGATTTTGTTTATGTATGTTTTTATTGAAGACAATGAGGTTATTTTAAAAGGTGTTTAATTTTTTAAGATTGCAAGTGGCCCGATTTGTTCCAAAAATTTGCTCAGAACTTGGTTTTCATCCTCAACACCTATCAAGGCTTGTCAGCAGATGGATATCGAGCATGGATTAAAAATTAACTGTGGTCAAATTAGTTACCATAAAAATAGGATCTTGAATTGTTTTCGTATATTTTAGCTACACCTCATTTCAGTTGTGGTAAAGAGGATCTACGATCCCTTTCTAAGGGAATTAGTCATTGTTTTGTAAAAGGGACCCGAGTTATTATGTATGAGGGTTCTATTTCCTCCATGAAGGGGATGGAGAGGACCCGAGGGGGATCGAGAGATGGAGTAGAAATTGTACTGTAGTTTTATTTAACTCTGCATTATCATGCTCAGAGAACTAAGTTAATGAACAATCTTCCTGTGTTTATTTTCCATATTATTTGTCCCATTTCTTCTTAAGTGGATTTAAAGATGGTTCTTGCGATGTAGTAGTCATCATACATGCTTAGATATAATGGCAACAAATATTCTTCTGTCTATTGTCTGAATTTTGTAATTTGTATTTAGATATTGTGATTCTGATTCAAAATATCATTTTGAGTTAGAATATCTTCTTGATGAATGTATAAGGATGAGCAGATTGTGAAACCTATATATTCATGTATATGTCTTTTTTCTCCATTTCACATATCTTTCATTTGTCTAACTGTTTATCATCTTTCCTTTGACCTATGATATGCTACCCTTCTAGTTGTAATTGAGTATGATTTCCTCTGCTAGACACTCTTCCCTTATCATCCCTCTTGATTCACCTTATCCATCCATTTTTCTCAACCATTGTAATAATTGAGGTGCCCCAGCTTGACATTAGCAGTCAAGGACAACTTTAGGGACTAATAATTGGATTACCATTCTTTGATCGTGGAGCCATAATGACTCATGAATATCTCTATCATTTGGTCCTCATTGTTCATGGCTTCTCCATGATTCCTCATGATCATCACCATATATTATCATTGGAGCCTTAGACTTTTTATCCATCTGTATCCAACCATCATGATTCATGTATTGTACAGGGAGGATCAGGGAGTTATTAGTACCAAGAAAAAATGATATCTTTGGAGATGAAGAAGGGGGGTTTTAGGCCCATGTGCATCTAAGGAGGTGGGTTGTCAAGCTCATGAACAGTCCCTGTAGTGAGAGAACTGTTGAAGATGGTTTGCTAGTGCACTTGACAATTTGTTGTAGGGCTCTGAGACTTTATGTATGGCCTGTTGCTGAAGCCCCATAAGGGAAGTGAGGAAATCAAAGGACTGTTGAGAAGATAAGGGGCACACTTCCTGGGGTGGGACAGTCATGTGTGAAATGAGAGGTTATAGGACAGTTGCAACAGTTGACACCTTATCTTAAGATTAATTGTTGCTTGATAGACCTTAGTTTGGCCTAGGAAACCTTCCTTGGTGGAGTTCTAGCCTCAACTCGAGGGTGACCTACTATTGAGAGATTTTGAGCAACATATTCTATGGCTGGGAGGAACATCTGAGGTCTGCATGCAGTTGGTGACTTGCATAAAATATAAATGTTCTTATGTGTAATTACATGTTGTTCACTATGCGTAATGTATTTAATCTGTTTGTTGCAACTGTATATATTAATGAATGGTTTATATGTGTTGTAGAATTGCATGTATGTGCATATGCAGAGCATTTTAAAGTTAATAAAATGGTATCTGAGCTAATTGTAGGATTTTTTGGTAATGAGAAACAATACTCTACATTATCAAAGTTGTAAATAGAAGAATTCCAAGAAAAAACATAATTTTAGTTGTGACAAAAGAGGTTTTTTTGTGTGGTGTGGCTTAGCTCGAGGTTGGGGACATTACATTATGGTATCAGAGCCTTAGGTTCAAACAATGGACCTACATGGGCCAGGGACAAAGATCAAGTTTCAATACTGAGCTTGCATGGGTCAACTAACAAAATTTCAGAGATACAAGTTGCATAAATTTAAATTTCAGAGAGTGTCTCTGATATGTTTGAAAAAAGTATTTCTATGAAATTGGGAAAGAACTCATGGGGAATTTGAGAAATTTAGCACTGGGGTTAAAGGTCCCCAATTCCAAAATATTAAATTGGGCATTTTCAACTTATAATTGATTAAAAATCAGAAAATCCAGAGTGCTCATGGTGAAATTGGGCAAAATCCCCAATTCTGGAGCAGAAATTCATGGGAAATTCAAAGAGGAAGAGTTGAAATTCATGTAAAAGGGTCAAATTTATGTTCATAGGGTCGTAGTTGGACATATTAAGCTTGGTTTTAAAAGTACAATGGCAATCGAGCCAAGAATCTTGGATTTGAGAATTTTTAAAAACTGTAAAATTGGAAAAAAAATTGAGTACTTTTATGTAAAAGGATGCCAACATGACATGGAGTCCATGTGCCAACTGACATGGCAGAAGGATGGCGTGTACTGTCATGTTTGCAGGTACACGGTGGCTGGTATGGTAGATGGTAGGTGATGTGGATCCACGTGGTGGGGTGCCTTTCTGTTCCGCAGACTACGATGAGAACATGAAATTGTCTAAGTATCAAGACATCATGGAGTGCAGAGAGGATCAGATGTGTGAAGAGAAACAACACAAACCTGTGGACCCGCAAACATGTGGTGAAGTGTTGAAAAATTGGCTAAGTATAAGGATCGTTTAGATGGATGGGTCAATGGGTATACAAGAAATAAGAATATGAGCGTGAACTCGTGCATCCATGATGAAGTTATGGAATTTGACTAAGTTTCAAGACTTCGCGGGTGTGAAAGGTATCGCAGGGGTGATGAAGTATAAACAAATGACCACATACCCACAGTGAGATCTCAAGAATTTGACTAAGTGTCAATATTTCATGGGCGTGAAGAGTATCGCGGAGGTAAGGAAGAATGAGAAAAAATAATAAGTATGGAAACATACAAGGGATAATGGTGAAAGACTTAATACATTTGTGGGTCCACTTCGATGTGAAGTAAAGGTGGTGGGATGTGAGGGTGCATTTAGTAGACCATGGAAAAATTAGAATATAGAATGGGTAGTGAAACCATGACAAATGTTTGAAAATTTCTAAGTATGGATGAAGTGTTAATGACTAAGATTAAATCTAGAGGGATAATCAAATGGTAGTTCAACATTGAATGTTGGGTATGTGTTATATTCTTTGCATGGTTAGAACTAGTGTTTACGTTGCACCAGGCATGCAAGGGGGTAAGAGGGGGGCATAACACCCCCTTTCCCAGGGGCTCATAGGGGGTGGATACTCCCTATGCAGGGGTTCGGGAGCAGCGCCCCCCAAATTTTTGTTTTTTTGGCAATTTTTGCATCCATTTTTAGGTAGTTTTTTGACACATGGTTTTCGCCGATGGTTTTCTATTTCCAGTTAAGGAATTAGGGTTGTTGACTAATTCAGGTTATTGTATTAGGGTTTTGGATGCTACATAATCCTATATTTATATTGTATTGTAAACAATGTATTATGTAAATGAATATAAAATATGCTGGTTTTCTCGGTTTGGGTTTCCAGGGGAAAAATATATGTGTAATGTGTGTATTTTCCATTGTATATTTTCTGTTCTTTTATTGAAAATTTGTTTGCAATAAATAATTGTACAATATTAAAATCTACATTGAAGCTATGTTGTTAGAGCTTATGGATAATTATTTCCTTGCCGCACCATTAACAACTTTATGCTCAAGACTCTTAATTTGTAAAAACCCTAATTAATTCTTTAATTATCATGAATAATAAATTTTAGTTTAATAAATATTAGTTTAATGAATTATTAAAATAGATTTTATTAAGACTTTATTATAATATAACTATTATTGATAGTTGAACCAATTTATGGGAGGGATAAGGTGGTTGAGTGATTAATGAGGGGAAGGCGGTTGGACAGAAAGGAGCGGGAGAAGGAAGATAAGGCAAGAGAGAGGACTAGAAAAGGGGGGATATTTTTTTGGTTTATGGCGAGGTAAGAAATTTTTGGATAGAAGGGAGGAGGATGGGAGGAAATAGTTTGGGGGTTGCATCAGTTTTTCTTACAGTTTGCTTGAGGACTCTCACAGGGGCACGTGTTGCTGGGAATTTTGGGCTAGGGGGGCAGGAAACCGTAAGGATTCCTAGGGCTAGGGAGCCGTAGAGGTTGTTCCTAGTTAGCTAGGAGGTTACTCAGATTGGGCTGGATTCATCAGCTTCATATTCAACATCAGGTTGAGGTAAATACCTCATGCTCATTATTATGTTGTTGTTGTTCATTATTATCATTATTATGCTGTTGTTGTTCATTATTATCATTATTATACTGTTCATTTTATTCTTTTGAACATTATTATTATGTTGGAACATCATTAATATCATTATTATGTTGTTGTTGTTCATTATTATCATTATTATGTTGTTCATTTTTATTCTACTGAACATTATTATTATGATGGAACAATAAATAAAGGAGTAAGTAAGATAGAATTTCTATATTTATTTTTATTTTTATGAGGCTCTGTATGCACAGGCCTTATAGAATTGAGCATGAGAATAGTCATGGATAGAGCTTTTGATTCATTCTAATTACTTCAACAAATCATGTTGCCTAATTATGATTGTGTGTTATCTTGGTTGTTCAATTCTCTATCATGGTACAATAAAGGTTCACTCAGATATAATTACTAAGATATTGAAAGACAACCCAATAGATTAAAAGGGGATCCCGAGTTCAATCCTTGTGGGCTCCCTGAGACAGATAATCATATTGCAAACACTTAGCTGAACCATCAAATATGCAACTACTAGTGGAGTACAATAGCCAATAAATTTTGTTTTAAAACACACTAAAGGAGAAAACAAACATAACAAGTATATGTTTTTTAAAAGGACATCTCCTAATCCTACATCTATTGAGTGAAATACGTTTCTTTTGGTTTATATTCAAAATTGTTCTTCAATTTGAAATAAGCATCCAAAACAAGGGGTTGTATTCAAAAGACTTTAATGCCCAATGGTTGTAATTTTTACCCTTTGTGTACACAATTCCATGTACTTTCATGCATTAAAATTCACAACAACTATGTTGTTGATGGTTGTATTTTAGCAAAACCAAACTAGAAAGTAGTTGTCATTGTTGATGGTTGTATTTTATCAAAACCAAATTAGAAGATAGTTGTGTTAATTGAGATGAGAAACAAAGTGGGATGAGGTGAGAAAAAGGTGTTTTTTTTTTCTTTCTTTCTGGGATTACAAAGAGTGATGAAAAACTTCTCTATGTATTAATTGAGAATCACATTCTAATTCAAATTAAATTTGAAGGCTTTGATGTAAGTGATCAAGAGCCAAATTTGAGTTGAGTAAAATCCAGAGTCAACATTGAATTCAAAGTCAAAGTTGAGGGTTTCAAATCAAACTAACCTTTAAAAGTTAGCGAAAGTCATTGAAATTTTCAACATTAAAGGTCAAGTAAAGTTTAAGTTATGTAAAATCTTGATATCGATGTGTCAACTAAGTTTGTCAATCTAGTGTCATAGGTGCCTTGTTGGATGGAGAGATACCTCCAACAATAATTTTTTTATGTAGGTATTTTAATGGAAGAGTTAGATGGATAATTTTGCAATACATAAGAAGTTTGATAAAGAGCAAAAGAAGAATATAGAGAATGAAGAATATGGACTCCTAAGCATGAAAAGAAGAAGTAAGAGGTAGAATTTGACAAGATGAAAGAATAAGAACATGAGAGAAGAAGAGAAAGAATATGATAGAAGATAGAAGAGGATGGTGAAATAAATTGAAAGAAAATGAAAGAATGGATACAAAATCATAGGCACAAACAAAATATGAAATGACAAGTGGCAATCCAAGAAACATGCAACAAAAAAAGAAGCAAAAGAAGAATGAAGTAGCACAATAAAGGTAAAGTAAGTAGTGAAAATAATACCATGTGTGGATATAATCAAGATGAAAAAGTAATTGAAATGAATCCATAGAAAATGAAATTCCTAAGAAATGTGATGATTGTTGATGGGCAAATTGTTTTATGAAGACACAAACCAATCTCCCTAGTTTGGGAACCCAAAACTAGAACAAAACAACATAGAACATGTTTCTTTCCTTAGATTCATACAATCAAAATATTAACAAGGAATCTTACCTTTTGATCGAAGGTTGTCCTTGCTAATGTAACTCCCAACTTGATTCAAAGACTTTGAGATGGAAACATGTATAAGAACACAAGCTAACCAGTGAAAGCAACAATAATAAATTTCGACAAATCTATACAAATGACCAAGGAGAAATGAAATAAAGATAATTAACAATATTTATAGGAAAGATAATATGGTATTGTATTGACTATAGTGGAAGAGTTACAAACATATCCTTGGTGTTGTAAATATCCTTCCAATAGGTCATTTCTCTAATACCCACATTGCATCCATAAATTCATCACCATCAACTGACTACTTTAGTCCAAATTGAATCTCTCAAGGCCAAATAATTAATAACAATCTTCTAATCACAGACCATAAGAAAAAACCTGTCAACCATTATTCTCCATTAACTAATAACCTTTCCTCATGAGGGAAACCTCCTTTTATAGATTGAAGAGGAAGGGGTGCGGAGCTTAGGATGAGATGTTAGGATATCCCCAAATCAGAAGTATGGGTGAGATCCAAACCAATCGGAGGACACCTTCTAGAAACTTCTTGAAATTCTCCATTTCCTCCTCTTTTAAACAATGTCGCACTCTTTGAACTGACAATATGAGACATTGTCACACCCTACAGTGGTGTAACATGCAACACTTAATGGTGACACATGCTACAATGGTGCAACATGCAACACTTAAGGGTGTCGCATGATGCAATGGTGCAACATGCGACACTCTCATAAATTAGGGATTTAATGACCCCTTTACATGGTTGACTTCTCTCAAAGAGAGGTTCTTCTTCAATAATCATGGTTTTTATGCTTCAGATGATAGAGAGTAAGTGAACATCGTCAATTGCAACAAAATTATGTGTAATATAATTACCCCCAAATTATGAAGCTAGAAAGGAGTGATAGCTGAAATACTTTGTCCTGTGGGTATTGAAACAAATAAATCATTGGTTGGAGACCTGTTAACAACAAATAGGAAATTATAGTAGCATCACTAAGGTAGGCATTCCCATACTCATAATACAAGTGACTCAAATCATAAGTTCTTACATACAAATATCCATGTCAAGTAATATAGGTCATCGCCACCGACTTACACTATGGATCCATGCTATAATATCTCAAATTTGAACATAGTCACCAAAAATACATTGTGGATATATGTCATAATAACTTAAATTTGATCATAGCCACGAGACATACATTATGGATCTATGTAACAGTACATTCTCAAAATACTCCATTGCAACTCGGATCTTATCAGACATGACCCAGGGTCTTCATTTCTATCATTCCATAGTACAAATCCAACCATATGAATAAAGGTGTCGAAGTCGAACATGGTAGAAACCAACTGATTACCGGTCAATGATGAAAATCATTAACATATGTGAAAGAAACCACCAATGATGACAATGGCCCTCAAGGTACATATGTACATTCTATTGAATGTGAATAGATGATCTGAAGTCCAACACCCATAGAATCATTCGATCTAAGGTCATTGATGAAACCTATCGTCAAAGGCGAGGAAACTTGCCATTGAAGCACGCAATTTCCAAGGTATTGTAAAGTTTCTAAACCTACTTTCTAGATAATGTGTTGAAGTCAATAGGACATGTTTCGTCACATGAGGGCCTTGATGTATCCCCCATCAATGACACAAAACATGTATAGATATTTGAAATAGATAGAACACATATTATTTTAGGACTGACTCAGGGATGGCTGACACTATAGAAGGCTTAAGAATTGCAAAGATGGTCGACACGATAGAAGGCTTTTTCGACTGGAATTATCTTGAACATATTGATGACATGACAACTATCTTGGCAAAATTGACTCAAAAAGAGGATCACAGACCAAAATGTAAGCTTGTGGAGGAATATTATCATCAAGAGACAAGTGGATTCTCTAACCTTGACACAAGGACTGAAAGGGTGTCATGTTCAAGAGCAACTCATTGCCAAAAATTAATACATNGAGAGTACCTATTTACTTTTACACAAGATTGAGGAGGATAAAATATGCTTGTACTATGTTCTCATCCTTTACATGAGTCCTTCAAAATATTTTTAATGAACCCTAGGAAGGAATGGTTCGGTCCCATATGGGTATTTTAATGTACGTTTTACAAGTCCAAAGAAAGTAAACTCTGTGGCTTTTCATGTTTTAGGGAGTTTAAAAAGAACTTAAAGAAAACTCCAAGATTGATTTTTTTGTAAATTTAGCCTCCCAAACCTGAAAAATTATAAAATAATACATAGGAGAACTCTTCTAGCCATGAGTGACTAGAGTATTCATTTTTCGTAATTTATCATACTCAACCCAAAAAAGGGTTAAACCAAAACTGAATATATGCCCTTTCAAATCCTTTAATGATCGTGAAAGGAAGCAAGTTCTCTCAATGATATTTTCATATTTATAGGGTTTTGTAAAGAGCTTAAAGAAAATCCCTATCATGTTTTTGTATTTCTTTAAGTTTTTGGAAAAACTATTAAAAATATACTTGATCACAACTTTATGTTTCAAACATTTGACCCGTCACATGCACAATCTATAGAAAAACATCATTCATGCTCAACAATTATGTCAACCAATGAGGCACTATATAAAAATGGTAAAAATGAAATAGAATATTTAAAAGGAATATTTCTCACTTGGTTAAAAAATAGGAAAAAGTGAGTTGTCTTTACCATTGTGTGTTTTTACCTCTCGAGTAGTGAAAAGAAAAACCATTTTGGTTGATTCTTCAGGGGACGATTGCGAGAAGGTCTATGGATGATTTTGATTCTCGCATTCTCCAAGTAATAGATCTTTCCATCCTCTTTCATTTGATGGTCACTTTTTTTTTTTTTTTCAAGCTAGTTTTAGATGTTTTTGGGATTTTTCCAAGCCCTAAAATGTGCCTCCCAGGTGTTGCAGGGTCCCTATATCGAGGACTGCAACACTTGAGAGTTTCGCAGTATCTCCCCATCAGAAATTGGGACAATGTCTCTCTGTGTGTAAAGGACAAGGTGCAACACCCAGAAAACCCCCAAAAAAATTGCATTTAAAGTTGTGAGGCTTGAAAATTTTGTATGTTGTCTGAAAAATAAGTTCTTCACTTGTTGTTTGCAGAATTTTGGCCAGAAAAAAAATTGGAATGGAGGGAGAGGGTGTTATAACCCTAAGTTGCACCAGAAATGCTTACCTAGCATCAGGCCATCTCAGATTCCTTCTTTTCCAAAACACTGCTGAACAACTCTTCTTAAAAAACCCTTTTATAAAGGCCCACGCGCCCTGATCCATTACTGCACATGTGTACATGCTAGCTGACCCAAGACAGCCCGCGTGTACCTACAAAAGCATGAAAAAAGGAAAGTTGATGATGGAACACATAGCTTTGGGTAAGTTAACTAAACCTTTCGGCCATGCATGGATGGAAATTTGACCAAATACCTAGCTTCTTCTAGCCTATAAAAGAAGGGTTAGGGGTCCCATTTGGAAGAGGAGAATCATAGTAAAGAAACTATACCTGATTGAGCATTCCCTTTGTCCCAACCTTTAGCCATCCTTGTGCAAAGAGAAGTATAGAAAAAATTAGTTGGAAGACAATGGAAGAAGAGCCCAGGACCAGGATCGAGGAGCAGTAGTTGACTTTATCATTGTGAAGTTAATAAAATAATTTCTTTTCCCCATCCCACCATATGAGATTGTCATTATTGGAATATTGATTGTATGATTGATTAAATCTCTAACCCATTAGTTCATAGATCAAATGCATGTGGAGTTCTTTGTTTGTCTTTAGTGAATGCAGGTCAGCATTGGGAGGAGAGTTGTAGTCAAAGAACGACCAAGAATGAAAAGGGATCAACATCAAACATGAAGAATAAGGTACGTCAACTTAATCTCTTGAGCCTTGTATTTACATATGAGTAATGGGGGTCTAGGCATGGGATGATGGTAAAATGTAAGAATCTTTAGGTCATTTCTGCATGCATGATAAAACCCTTAGTGCTAGTCCATAGGAGGGATTTCCCACCCACAACAGAATTGGCAACCATGCTGGGGATCTCTAGGGTTTCTGGGAATATTTTTCTTGGGCATTTTTAAAAATTGGTTTCATTCCTTGCTTTTAAAGTTTCTGCAAAAGTCTGAGCTAACAGAGATTCTGGTCTTCCATACCAGTTATCTTTGTTTCTTTGCTTGACTGCATCTTTTTTTTCAAGACCCACAGAGGTACACATGGCCTTTATAAGGTCTGCACGCATGTACCCACACCCTACCCTCACATAGCCCATGTGTACACGCTAGCCGAGGAAGTGTCAATCGCGTGTATGATTTCAGAAAATTTCTTTTAGAGAGGCAGCCATCCTCTCCCATGTCAGAATTAATACTTCTTAAGGGTTTCCTGGAACTCACTCTAGTCTCTGTTTTTGTAGTTTTGTAGCTTAGGTTTCACCTTAGATTGGTTTTGTTCTATGAAATTTTCCTTCAATTGTTTTCTTTTTCTGTCAAAGTAAGTTTCTGAGCCTTCAAGAGATTTTGGTTCTCAATACCAATAGTCTTTGTCAGTGCTTGATTACTTTTCTTTTCATTTTTTAAGAGTTGCATAGGTACATGCATCCCGCATACGGTCTACATGTGTGTACATGTGCTCTGACCTTACAGAACTCGCGTGCACACGCTGGCTGTTGAACTGTCAGCATCATACCTATTGAGAAAATTTTTATTTAAGGAGAGGCAGTCATCCTTTTCCTTGTCAAGAGTTATATCTCTCAGGTTTCTTGGTCTCTATCATAGAAACTTAGCCTAGGTTTGGACTCTATTATAGCTTGCTTTTTCATTTAGAACATTTCTTGTGTTTACTAGATTTTTTAACTTATTTTAGCTTGAAATTTTAAGAAAAATGAGTTGCATTTTGAAAAAATGGGGGGGCCATGAATCGTGCGTTCATCAGTTTCTTTTAGAATATTTTGTTATTTCTACTTTGATTGGAAGAAATATAAAAAAAAATCTTAGTTTGTTAGATCTCTTTCTTTCCTAGCATTTTCTTTGCATTGTTATTTGAAAAAGAAAAAGAAACTAGCATAGAGTTGTGTTTTCTTCTAATTTTAAAAATCATTTCAATATATATATATATATATATATATATATATATATAATCATTCTTTGCCAGTGTT
>SNQJ01S0156490.1:53573-72045 GCA_010110895.2 Picea sitchensis | reverse complement strand
GAAGATCCTAGTGAAAATTATGCACCTACACTAGGATGGAGCCTCAGGCTATTTTTAGGTGGAAGTCTATTTTTAGATGATGAGAAAATTCTATTTATAGATGATGTCTATTTATAGATGGTGAGCGAATTCTATTTATAGATTTATGTCGACTATTATTATCCCGTAATAATAGTTGGACAATAAATATTAATCTATTCTCAATGAGCACTTGGAAATAGACGTTAACTGAAGTGGCAAATCAGTTAGCTATAGGAAATTCGAGATCAAAGATTGGTTGGTGGGACATGCAAGTCGAATTAGTTGTAACTAAGTGATTCAAAGTTGTAATAGAGTTGGATGTGTAGTTATGTGAGTTGTAAAGTAGTTTAACTCAGTTAAGTGAGTTAAGCTCAGTTATACTAGTTGTAAATGAACTTACACTAGTGAGAGATCAGTGAATTAATTATTAATTAATTCACAATAAGTGATCTCACATGCAACTAAAGATTTACCACTGTTAACTACATGCATGTCAGATCCAATGGAGACCCAATTGAGATAACAGGTGAAAGGGACATGTTGACTATCAGTTGTGACTTTAGTGGGTGAACTCATGCAACCACACACACATTGTATGTGCCCATGAGGAATGCACAACCTAGGCAAGAGGAATTCATTCATTACAGGGATTGCGCATAGGAGGCATGCTGTTTGGAGGTAGTAAATTGGCACATGAATTTGCCAATTTTTGTATGACTATGTGAGACGATTGTATATTGTATCGAGAGCTCTTGGATTAAAGTTTTATATGAGATTGTTTCATGATCCATGATATATACATAATATATGATAGTGGGGTTTTTAGCTTTATGCTTTCCCGGTAAAAACATCCATGTTAAGTGTGATTGATCTTTCTTCTTGATATTGCAATTGGCGATCATGTTTTAAATTCCGAAAGAATTTTGGTAGAAGTGATTCTATATTTAACAGTGGCATATAATTGTTAGATCAGGAGAATCCATGCAATACATAATTTGTATTGAAATTTATATAGTGTCTCCCTCTTGATACTATTTTTCTTCAAACTTCATTGGTTCGTGTATCACTTTGGTGTATTGTCTTGAGGGAGGAGGGTGGGACTCAATTGTAAGGACTTCTTGTTGGCCTGGTTTAATTAATATATCATTATCTCCTTTTTTTAGTAGTTTGATAGAGCCAACTTATTTATCCTTATATTTATCTAGGAGTTGTTGATACTCTTGTTTCTTTGGCCATTGTATCTCATCAAAATCCTCCTCTGTGGTGAAAGGAAAATCCTTTGGAGAAAACATAGGAAGAATTTCCTTAGTTGGCTCATGTGTTTAACTAATCTTAGTCTCATTTTCAATTTCTTGTACATGAGCCTTGGGCATTGGCATGTTGGGAAGGAATGCAATCATCCCATCCTTCATAGGTACGTTGATATAAGTTAAAACCATTTAAAGTGTGCCACCCAACATTGCAACGAAATTCCTAGATAAAAGCATGCCCCATACATCAGGGACATATACCACCACAACATCAATATGGATTACCTGTTGGATTACTGAGAGGGGGGGTGAATAAATAATAACGTAATTATAATCCTTTTTCTTCAAATGTTATATCTATGCATAATTATTATCCAATAATGAGCAGTAAGAAATAAACAATCACACACATACACAATACACTAGTGTTTTACTTGGAAACCCAAATCGGGAGAAAACCACAAAATGCTTTTTCTTATATGTCTTGAAGAATTACATTCATTGGAAGCACCAACTTCCTTTGTTTTATAGCTGCAACTCGAAGGAGGCCCCAACCCCTAGTTTCTCAGGCTACAACCAGGGGAAGCTCAACTCCCAATTCTCACAGCTACAACCGAGGAAAGGGGCTACAACCCTAATGTTCTCGATATAACCCCCAATGTTCTCGGGATACAGCCGGAGAGGTGGCTACAACCACTTGTCCTTGACCCATCCTACCACCACGGAAGTAGAAGTATAATAGTGGAACCAACTGTCACACTATCAACATGATAGCATACCATTGTAAACTGTACCAATCAATCTGAACCATGCAATAACCATGCATGTACAGTACCCTCAACTTTGTTACCATAAACAAGTGCATCCAACCATGTACCAAGTATGTACCAATAATGTGTCAACTAATCATCAAGCGTGACTCATCAATATGCACCAACATCATCAAATATATACCTCGTAATGGCACCCAAATCATCAACTACTTGTCGCAACCATGTACTCAACATGTACCTCAATAAAAAAACCCTCATCGTTACAATCATCAAATGATTTGTAACTGTAATAGACTTACAGTGTATATGATCACATTATGCAAACCTTCATTAACTTAAAAACAAGACTATCATTTCATCAGAGCTTCTTTAGTCTCACATGCCTAGTTTTGGATTAGTCCAACAATCCTAACTTGAAGTAATCATAACTTTGAACACGTAATTTATAAAGATCTAAAACTGATACTGTGTTCTTCAGTGTTTTTTTTGTAATTCCTCTAGGTTTCACTACTTGGAACCTCTGAGAAAAGGAGTTATAGAAAAAATGGCATACCTTGCTAGAATTTTGGCTTATTCTATAGATCGACCTTGTAGAAGCGTGCCCCACATGAAATATTCATTGAATTGATCTGAAACTATTTTAAAGAATACTAAAGGCGTACCCTAACCAGGAAACTGACTTTTAGTCTCAGATTTCTGTTATGAAGAAGTTATGATTTTACCCGAAACACCTATTTTGACTAGTTTAGGGACTAGCCACAAACCTATTTTCCTGAGTGTAACTCAAAAATACAACGACCACAAGATGGATTTTTACCATTGATACTTGGGTATTTTTTCTCAATGAAATATAAATTTCCGCGATTGAATCATTATACAAAAAATTTATAGCGAAAATAATGGTGAGATGACTGTAAATAACATACCTTAGAAGCCCACCATCAAAATTTACCCTTCCTTTCATTTTGGCCTTCTTTTCTTCACCTTCCTAATAAATTAGGATTATATATCCTTGGTTATTGTAGACACATATAGATATTCAATATGCTCAATTTTGATTAAAATGAGAGAGCCTTGCCTCTTATTTATACTCTCCAAGTAGCTTCCTTAAAACATCTTCTGGAGTCATTTGGCCCACTTTCCTTATTTTAGGGGTTAACCCACTTCTAATTTCTCCATTAAATTTATTATTGATGTAATTTATTTTTATTCACTTTGAATTATTATACACTCATCCCACTTCCCTTTACTATTTACCTTTTAAAATCTCTTAAATCACTTTCACTACTTTGACCTTTGGGGCTTATATATGACTCTTGAGGGTTCTCCAACCTCATTGAATATAACTCTCAAGCTTGTGAGGATTTATGTGACGTTATCCATACCACCATAAATGGAATGACATGTAATATCCATATATAATAGTATTACCTTCAAATATAGAAAAAATAATGCTGGTATCCATCAAACAAACTTGGGTCCATTACCCAAACTGGGTTCTCCAACTTCCTTCAATAACTCTCACGATTAGGGAGTTATGTGATGTTCTACATACCACGGAAATGGAATGAAAATAAATATCCATCTAGGA
The DNA here is from genome assembly GCA_010110895.2 of Picea sitchensis. NCBI lineage: Eukaryota > Viridiplantae > Streptophyta > Pinopsida > Pinales > Pinaceae > Picea > Picea sitchensis. The sequence goes on along the minus strand of SNQJ01S0156490.1, from coordinate 68,410 downwards.
TAGTTTCTGACAAATTCACTATCCTTCATCTCATTATTCCACAATTAAGCATGGGTTCTCTTACTCATAAGCGTCTTCCGTCTTGACTTTCCTCATAAGGGGACCACTGGATTTCATCCATATTTACTTCTTATCAACCATGAAAAACAATAATGAGTCATATTTACATCAAACAATATTGGGTCCATTACCCAAACCTTTGTTACTCTGAGGGGATTTCTTCAAGGGTTGACATCGTGACAACCAACCTTAATCAAATCTCCCCTTTGGCATTATTATTAACCTCGATGGAATCTTGAGAAATCATATCCTCATAATCCCCACGGAACCATTCCTCTATCCTCTGCATCTGATAAATATACCTCTGTCCTGTCGATAAATCTCTCCCCCTTGTCATCAATGACAAGGTATCTTTCTATTTGGGGGTTGCTCCCCTGAATTGTGTCTCTTATGGTGCTTCTTGTGCACATCTAAGACATATAAGATAAGAATTCAAAAGCAAACAAAAACATTCACGGGTATAAATAACTCCAAGTCTTTGGTGAAGTATTCAAAAGGCTTTCGTGGAAGTGGTTTTGTATATATGCGCCCTTGTTCTTTTGTGCCCACATACTCAACTTTCGCAGTTTTTTTTACGCCTTTGTTTTAGTAGAAAGTGATACTTGATTGGAATGTGCTTGATTTTGGAGTGCATCCGCCGTTTTTTTGAGATGTTGATGGTACTTGTATTATCAAAATATATTGGAATGGGCTCATCATACTCAGCTTGTATATCTGTCAAGTTTGTTTCATCCAAAGGAACTTTGTGTACAACATGTTGCTACTACAATATACTGCCTCGGTATTGAATAGAGATCTTGATGATTTCTTCTTGCTTATGTGATGCAAACACTCACCTAAGTGAGATGATGCTCCGGTGTAGGTCATCAATACAACACCTTGTCATCGTGTATTCAATAAGTGATAGATCTTTTCCTTTTTGGATACCATAATCCAAACTCTTCTATTCCTTTGAGATATTTAAAGGTCCTCTTTACTACTAATACATGAAATTCCTTTGGTGCTGCTTGAAATCGTTGCACCTGTCCAACTACACCGCATTACATATGTAGTGCGGATCTTTGTCACATATAGAAGGATGCCAATCATTATTTTATGTGCCTCTTATTTGTAGACTTGAATCATCATATTTTCTCAGCACCTGAATTGGTTTGCATGGGGAGTGATAATTAGGTTGCAATCTTCCATTCAGAACCTCTTTAGAATTTCTCACGATATACTTGGTTTGAGAAATAAAAATTCCTTGGTTTTTTCTTTGATGTGTCGAGTCCCGAGAAGAAGGATATTTCTCAAAGTAATGACATTTCAAATTCATTACGCATGTCCTTTGCAAATTCACGGCTAACACAGTGTAGTCACTACCAAAAATATTATCATCAACATAAAAATTTAATTAATAAAATATTACCTTGACTTACCTTGATGTAGGGTTGTTGTATGCACTTCCTTTAAATTTGCCTCTGCTGGATACTTATCTAGTCACGGGTACTATTCTCTAGGAGCCTGTTTTAGTCCTTACAAGGCCTTCTTAATTTACACATAGTCTATGTTCTCACGACAATGAAATCATACGGTTATTCAATGTAGACTTCTTCTCCAGTTCCCAATTCGAGAAAGTTGATTTCCATCCATCTAATGTACTTTAACATTTTGGAGCATGCATAAGCTAAAAGAAAGCAGATTGCTTCCATTAAAACTAGGGCAAATGTCTCTTCAAAGTCGATTCCTTCAATCTGTGCGCTTATCCTTTACATACCAATCTAGCTTTGTTCTTGTAACCTTTCCATATTCATTCAATTTGTGTATTGAAAACCCATTTTGTGCGATCACATTCTTATTCTTTGGTCTTGGAACCAATTCCCAAGTGTCATTTTCTCCTGGCCCCGTCCAATTCTTCATCCATGACCTTGTTAAAAAATTCATCCTAGCTGAAGCTAGCTTCAAAATAGTTTGGATTCCCGATTGTAGATGAGAGTGCTATGTGTTTTTGTTCTGGTGAATAGATTTTCCTTCTAGTCTCAACTCTTTTTGCATCTTTGTTTCCAATAATTTGGGTTGGAAGGATGATTCTTTTGTACTTGTTTTCTAGTTGTATTTGGAGATGCTGAACTTGCTCTTCTACGTTCTGTCAGTTCTCTTCATCTTCCTATTCTAATTCATCTTCTTCTTCTATTTATTTTTCATCTTCTTCTTAAAAAGTTGTTAGTTGAATTTTTTTCTTCTTTCTTTGATTATTCTTGTTTCATCAATTGTTCACGTTGATGCTTTCCACAACTTTGAGCAATGTTAGATTGTAACCTTGTATGCTTTCCTTGTGCTGAGTACCCAACAAGTATGCCCTTTGTCCACTTGAGAGTCAAAATTTCCCATTACGCCATCTTCTCTTTGATGTAGCATTTGCTTCCAAAAACTCAGGTCTATCACATTCTTGGTCTTCCTTTCCATAGCTCGTGGGAGTTTTATCGGTGTTGATGTCGACATTACTCTATTTTGGTCATGAGCTGATGTATGCAACGCTTTGTGTCCAAAATATCTGTCAACTTTGAATCCATTATCATTGTTGAGTTCATTTCTTGTCTTGTCTTGTTCTTTCTTTCAACAACTCAGGTTACGTTTAGGTGTCCTAGCGACAAAGTGCCTTTTATTCCATGATTAACGATAGTCCATAAATTTCTTTGAGGTGAATTCTCTTCCATTATCGATCTTAAGCATTTGATTCTAGCAGTCCATTTCATTTCAACCATTTCCTTGTAGATCTTGAAATTTTCAAAGAAGCTTAGGCTGGATTCTTGAGAAAGCAAATTAGGTCATTCTTGTATATAATCATCAACTAATAACATAAAGGTATCTCTCACCTTTTAAGGCTTTTGTTGTAGTTGGTTAGCTAGATCAATATGCACAATTTCAGTGGTTTTTGTTGCTGAATATTCCTTTGATTTGAACGGTCTTTGTTTTCTTTCCTTGTTTGAAATGCTTGCACAAAGTGTTGATTGGTTTACTAGGTGATGCGAGGCATTTCTCATTGCTTCTCTTTGATGACTTTGACAAGGTTATCAAAATGCATGTGACCATTATTACGTGCCATGGCCAACTTTCATCTTCCTTTCTAGAAAACACTTTTCATTTCAATTTCACTTAAATATGTATTTGCTTGAAGTTCTTGCAGCCATGGCGACCAATTTCCCTAAACCTTCTTTTCTTATCTCACTTTGTGAATCGAAAGTAGCGATTATGACCTTGGTCACACATTTGACTCACACTTAAAGATTATGTTCATATCTTCTACTAGTAGAACATTTTAAACGCGCAATTCTTGTTCCCAATTATGGTTGTGCCCTTTCCAATGATTTTTGGTGAATCATCATTTCGAAGGAACTAATCCATCTCTTTCCTTTAATAATGTAAAAAGCTTGTCTCATCACTTATGTGTTTTGAACATCCACTTTGTCAACATACCAACCACGTTTCTTCACATTCAACTTGTAGGCGACTATGCATTCTTCATTGCTATCTTGATCTTACTCTTATCCATGTCATTTTCGGGGATTCTTGTTTTATTCTGTTGAGATTCTTTAGGAGGGCTGTCATTAATTTTTGTACATGTGTCCAAAGAATTGTTACGGTATAACATTCCACTTCAGTTCTCAAGATTCAAACACATTTGTAACTTCTTCTCTTTGTGTTTCATAGGTCTTCTTGAATAGCCTTGTGTATGGCTCTCAAAGTGGTTATTGTTCTTGTTATTAGCTCGCAATCTACAACTTTATGTCCAAAATTAGTACATGCATAAGCATAAACCAAAAAATATGGTTTGATGCACGGTAGTTGAATATTAGAAGGAGGTGCTCTTATGAATCCTTCTTCTTCTTGATTCTATCTATCGTTGTTGATTATGAAATATTAATCTTCTCATTGGAGGAGTGTCCTGTAATCTTCCTTGTATATGTTATATCCCTTTGATTGTTTTAGCATAGATTTTTGGATTTGTTTCTTGCTTTGTTGTTTTGGAGCTTGATGCGTTTCACGTTTGATTGTATCAAGTCGATTTGTCAGATAAAGGATTTTTATTTGCGATAATGTCATCCATGAATTTTGAGCTATTTTGCATATTTTTCTTTTGAATATCCTTTATTAGTATGACAATCTCTGCTTCCGGGGTTTCAATGATCCTATCCTTTCCTTCCTAACTGTTCTTGAGTGCTTCTTCAATTCTTTTATCTTCTTCTATTTGAACCTTCAATTTTGTGATCATTTGTTCTAGTTCTTGAGTGTCTTTTTTCTTATCTGGATCTGCTTGTAGTTTCTACTTGTTTTTTATTCTTTTCTCTTGATAACTTCTATGGCATCTCATTAATTCTTCTCGAAAGTCAATTCCCGCCTCTTCAATTTATTATTCATATGCTTCTTCAAAGTCTTCTTTATCAGTCTTATACTGCCATGAATAAAACTCTCCTGTTTCCTCATTGACTTCATCTTCTTCGATGATGATATGTCTTCTTTAGTGCAAAAGATTTTCTTGAAAACTTTCTTTGCGGTTATTTTACCTTTATATGTTTATGCGCCTTTTGGTAACCTTCATCATTTTCTCTTTTTCTTATGGCGACATTATGTCTTTAAAATGACCATACCATCACAATTAAAATGAATTAAAGGAAGCTTACCTCTATACCTACCATTGGTTCCCTTGTTTAGTCTTTTGATGAAGTTGTACTTCTTCATCATCTTCAAGACATGGTTATTCTTTGCTATATTCTTCTTGTTCCTTTTTTCTTTTGCTTTGATCTTTGGATGCTTTGAAGATTGGCTGCTTTATCTGGATTTTCATGTTCAGTTCTCATCTCCTATCTTTGTGAGAAAGATTCCACGCAGTTAGTCCATGCTTATTGAGTTTAGATCTAATCTTTCTTCCTAGTGCTGATATCTTGGGGTTGAATCTCATAGGAAAGTCTTGGTACCTTTTGAAAAATTACATATTCTTCGTTCTTCTCCCAATCCTATGATTGCATTCATTGTTTCATCGACTACCGTGAAGTAGGCCTGATATCTTCATCTTCCTTCATTTTTGAATTTCAGTGACCTGCAATGGATTTTGATCTTTGTTGCTTTGAATTTTGAATCTCCTTCATAAAATATTTGAAGCTTGTCCCAAATATCTTTAGTAGATTTACAATGTACCACTTTGGTGAATCTGGTATCATTTTGAGACCATTTAGAAGTGCATTTTGGCTTTGGAATTATTCTCCGCAGAGTTTCTTTGCTTTGTCATTTGTTGGTGGAAGCTGGCGGTGATCAATGTATCCATCTACAATTGATTTCCAAACTTGAAATCCACATTACTTTTGTATATATGCCTTATCCTTATGCTCCAAAAACATACTTACGTCCATCAAACATAATTATTCCATTTTTATACAAGTTGGTGCTCTCCCACGAACTACCTTTAAATCAGTATAATGTAATTAATCCTCTTCTCAGTGTAATAATAATAAATGTCGTAATCCTATAATCTCGTCTTCCGTGGAAGCCAAATGGGAGAAAACCACAAAATGTTTTCTTATATGTCTTGAGAATTTCATTGGGCTTCCTTCCTTTGTTTTCTAGGCGCAACTAGAAGGAGGCTCCAACCCTAGTTTCTCAAGCTACAACTGAGGGAAGCTTCAACTCCCAATTCTTTGGCTACAACTAGAAGGAGGCTACAACCCCATGTTCTCGGCCTGGCCCGGAGAAGGTGGCTACAACCACTGTCCTTGCCACCCGATCCTACCACCACGAAGTGAGGTAGAATGATGGAACCATTTGTCACACTATCACTGTGACAAATACTGTTGTAAACGTACCAGTAATCCCCAGACCATGCATCAAATGCATCAGCACGGCCACCCTCAGCTTGTAATCAATGCATTACCATAAACAAGTGCATCAATCATGCACCAACCTATATCAAACAACCTACAGCAATCCCTTTTGTACCATAAACAAGTGCATCAACCATGTACCAAGTATGTAGCGATCATGTTTCAACTAATCATCAACTATGATTCATCAATATGTTCCAACATCATCAACTATAAACCTCGTGTATGTGCCAACTCATCAACTACTTGTCTCAATCATGTACTCAACCACGTTACCTCAACCAAAATCGTCATCAATTTAATCATCCAAATCTGATTTGTAGCTCTGTAATAGACACGGTGTATAATATAAAATTTGCCAATGCCCTTAACCCAACAACAAGAGACTAGCATTTTTCATCAAGGCTTTCTTTGATCTCACATGCCTAGTTTTGGATTAGTCAACAACCTAACTTGAAGTAATCATAACTTTGAACCTGTAATGTATAAAGATCTAAAAAATGATACACAATGTTTTTTTTTTTTTTTTTTTTTTTTTTTTTTTTTTTTTTTTTTTTTTTTTTTATAAAATGATTTATAGAAAAAAATGGCATACCTTGAGGAATCCTGGCTTATTCTAGAGCGATGTGTAGGCGTTCCCATATAAATAGTTAAGATCAATCTGATTATTTACAAAAGAATACTTCAGATTTGTACCTAACTCTTATTTATTCTCATAAAATTCAGATCTGTTATGAAGAAGTTGAGTGTTTTACCCGAAACACCCTATTTTGACTAGTTTCGGGGACTAACCACAAGCCCTATTTTCCCTTGGTGTAGCTCCCCAAAATACAACGACCCACAAGATGAATTTTTTACCACAAATAATTGAGTATGTTTTCTGAATAGATAGCAATTTCACGGTCTAAATCATTATAGAATTTTTTATGGTGAAAATGGTGAGATGACCTGTAAATAACATACCTTAGAAAGCACCATCAAAATAGTTTATCCTTCCTTGCATTTCGGCCTTCTTCACCTTCCTCATAAATTCAGCTTAGATATCCCTTGGTTTTGACTTTCAAATCGGGTTATCTTTATGCTGCATTTCCATTACCTTTTGACCTTTTACACTTATTTACCTATGTTTTCTGTTAAATCTGTAAGGTAATTACCCCTACCTTGTCTATTGGAATATTTTATTAATGAAGTAAAATTCATGGAGTTTTACCTATTCGCAGCACTAAAACAAACGTTTGACGACAACTTCTTGAGAACAGGACCAGGGCTTCATCCTGTAGCAGACCCTCCCTTCAAAACAACAACCAAACCATAAAGAGTCCACGCAGCTGGATTCACAGATCCCTGAACCATCTTAGGCATCTCGCTGATCTTGTCTAACTGGTACTGGTGTCGTTCCAACTAATGCATATTTTTGGGGATATAGTTACCATGTTTTGGGGAAGGGGTTCTCCTTTTAATGTATAAAGACGGTTTATTCCTGTAACTGGGGATTTCCCTATTGAGATTGTAATAACTTTTTTTAGATTTATAAAGCACTACCTATTTGTTGTCTTCATCTTTGTTGTAACAAGCGCAGCCCTGATCAGAGAGCTCGACCCACTCTTTTGATCAGGTGCTACGTCTTCCTGTGTGTGTTATTTATCGGTTTATGCTTGTTGTTACGGTGTGTTATTTGAGTTTATGCTTGTTGTTCTGATTATGTATTTAGTAGTTTATGCTTGCTATTATAGTGTTATTTCTTGGTTTATGCTTGTTTTTTACAGCGTGTGATTCTTATGAGTGCCTTTAGGAAGTTGTAGTTAATCGGTTAGCGGTAATGTTTTGAATCTTGTCATGAGCCACTTGGCGAGCGAATTGTAATCTTTCCCCTGCATATACCTTGCTTGTTGCCTTGAAAGGATACGCACCGGGATTAATAAATTAATGTAGGAAAAGGGTGAATAAATGGTTCATACCTGAACCCCAACATTTTAGCGCCGTTTTCGGGGAGGCTAACAAGGTGCAATACAACGATCCAGACCAACCAGAGGGTCAATCTCGTCACGGAGAATGAGTTCCTCCTCTGCTTGGTCCACAGTAGGTGATCTTTAAAGCTTGTTTTTTTTTTTTTTTTTTTCATTTTGTCAATCTCTTGTCCTAGGAGGGAGGAGTCTTTTGATGCCTTGCTCCAGATCCTGAGTTAAGAATTATGTCTTTCAAACCCTTGTGTTTTATTTTTTGGGAAACCCTAGCTTTTACCCTAAGGAGGGAGGAGTCTTTTGACGCCATGCTTCAGGTTTGAAAAGTATCAGGTATTTTCATGGTGTGTTTATTCTTGTCTGGGGAGGGGAAGAGGTCGCTGACACCACACTCAGAATTTGAACCTTAGATTCTTGTTTTTTTAGCTTCCTTTATTTTTCATAAGATATTTAGTCTTGGGTAAGGAATGGTCCTTTGACACCTTAATTCAATACTAAAGCATTGTAGGTTCATGCAAATACCTTCCATCATACCAACACTTTTATGAACAAAGAACTGAATAACAAGGTTAGAGGGAGAGCCCCAAAGAAGGGAGGGCCATATTTGGGAAGAAAGACCTTCATCCAACATATTATAGAAAAGGTTGAATCAGAAACATCATCTCGCGTAGCTGTGAGACCAAGGGCATGAAGATCGAAGTATGAGGGACGATCAGTAGATCAACTAGTGCCGTCTACAACATTATGGGGTGATACAACACAACAGGTCCCTCCAACAATTGAAGAAACATCTAGTGGCATACTTGAACAAGGAAATCTTATGCTGGCAATAGAGGGGGAAGAGGTCGCAAGTAGAGCCTCGATAGAGTCATACCACTCCAGCAAGAGAGAGAAGGTAGAGTCATACCACTCCAGCAAGAGAGAGAAGGTTGTAGCAGAGGGATCGAGTCATCAAAACGTAGAAGAAGGGATCGAAGGAGTATTTGCATCACCAAGGGACCGAGGAAGTGCTGCTAAAACAACTCGGATCAAAGGGATAAGGAAGCCTCAACCACCTCCTATAGAGTTTGGTGAAATACCCAGCGATTATTGGAAGATATTTATGTCTCCCACAACCTCCACTATCAAGTTTCCAATTGGAAACTTGGGAGTTGGTGCACCCACTAAGCCTATTCCATTAGCAGCCCTACCAAACTTTCATGGGCTTGTTTCAGAAGATCCCGACACATTTCTATTTGAATTCGACATAGTATGCCGAGGGTATGACTACACGACGGAAGCCCAAAAGTTAAAAAATTTTACTTCTACATTAAAGGGGACGGATCTGCAATGGTTCATGGGCCTTGGAGGAAGCACTATTTCCACATGGGATGATATGCAGACAAAATTTCTGGAAAAATACCAGGATTACTGTAAATCCCGGAACATTAAGGAAGAACTTTTCAAGTTCGCACAAAAAAAAGATGAGAGTTTGGAAGATTATGTGGAACGATTCAAGTACACCTTACAGAGGTCAGGTCACTCTGACCTAGATAAGGAAATTCTAAAAATTATCCTCCTCCGATCTTTCCGTGAGGATTCAATGGAACTATTGAACATTGTGGGAAAAGGAAACATCTCTAAGGAAAGCTTCGAAGGTATCTGCGAGTTATGCATTCAGTTCTCAAGAGGACTTGCAAGAAACAAACAAGGAATTCGCTTAGTAAAAGGGTCTGGCGGAGGTGTTACGAAAGTAGAAATCGGAAACCTGCTAGACAATCTGAGGATGGATATCCTCAACACCCTGTCAGCACAGATGGATACGCTGCAAATAAAGCAGAAGCAACTGGAATTGGACAGGACTATGGGAATATTCTATCCGACGTGTAGAAAGAAGCATCTAGAGAGGGAATGTCCACTAAACTCCATAGAGAAATGTGCAATCTGTGAGCTAAATCATGCAACAAGCTCATGCCCCTCCCTGTTAGGCCTGAAAGTAGTATTTCAAGGAATGGGAAAAGACATGGAGCAACTGTACCTCATGGGGTCTAGAAAGCCATGGCAACCTCGACCACCAATGGGAAATCAAGGTATGTACTCAAATCCATCTCAGTATTTCAATAATTCTAATATGAATCCTCAGTCCATGCCCCATCCTTCCATGTGGCCACAATACCAGTTTCCACCATGGTAGCAGTGGAACCCTCATACCAGCTCAAGCTCCCCATGGGCTCCAACTTGGCGAGGATCCCCTCCTGGGAATTTTCTTGAATCGATGCCACAACAACAACTCCAACTGCCCTCTAATGTGCCTCGAGGTAACCAACCTTCCCGTCCTCAGCTCCCAATCCAACCTGATTCAAATCCTAATAGCAGGGGAGTTCATCAAACTGACATTCTTAACCTACCTTCATATAACATTTCCACTACAGAGTTGTATGAAATGAATCTACGATCAGGGCGGACAGTTGATACTCAACCTCCTCCAGTTACCATTGAACGACTCGACAGTGAAGGTAAGGAATCATAACCAATTAGTAAAGAGCCAAAACAAACTGATAGAAATAAGGCATCTCCTGTAAAACAACATCAATCTGAACCACCTTACCCAGAGAGACTAACTTTGTGTAAATCAAGCCCTCAAGCTGAATTTGATTTATTAGGAGAACTGCAGAATTTATTTGTTAAAATTCCCTTGTTACAAGCTATGAAGGATGTGCCAATATATGCAAAGACTCTTAGGGAATACTGTTCAAAGAAATCTGCAAAGAAATCCAAAGACCCCCTTACCATTCATGTTATGGGAAAATGATAAGATTTCATGATGGGAAAGTCAATGCCTGAAAAGTATGGAGATCCAGGGAACCCAATTCTGACAGTACAAATTAATGGGGTACAGATTCTGAATGTGCTGGTAGACCTGGGTGTTTCCATCAACGTCATCACCACTGAAACCATACATGCATTAGGTCTTCGTAACTTGAAACATACACCTACAGTATTGGAATTGGGAGACCGATCCACAGTCAAACTTGTAGGAAAATTGGAAGATGTAACAATTTCAGTAGATTCATGGAACTATCCCATAGATTTCTTGGTCTTATAGATGCAATCTTCGGTGGGCGGTCATCCTTTGATCATGGGTAGACCATGGCTGGCTACTGCAGATGCTTACATTGGGTGCCGATCAGGGCACATAGTTATTTCCAATGGGCACAACATTAAGAACTTAGTGTTATACCCACCTGCAGAACCAAACCCATCCATAAAACCAACAGGAAGCAATAAAAGTTTACCTAGGAAAGAGTCCAAAACAAAAAATGAGGAATTGAGGCCAGTTCTCACTATTGGACAAGTCCTTCAGTTGAAAATAGAATTGGAAGATGATGTAATCACCTCTTTTATGGATGATCCTTGCTCCATTTCTGAAACAAATCAACAATTCCTATAATCTATCCTAAGCTGTGAGACTCAGGAAACAATTGAAACAACAGAAGGATCAGAGCAACTACATGTTGATGCACCCAGTGAAAGTGTCCCAGTAGAACTAGAACCAGGAAAAACCCTGAATATTAATCCAACCTTGTCAGAACCTCAGAAGAAGCAACTTGTGGATGTCCTTCAGAAACACAAAAAGGCCTTCGCCTGGGATTATACATATATGAAGGGGATCCCTGCTAATTCATGCACCCATCATATATACATTAAGGAGGATAGTCGTCCTGTGAGACAACCTCAGAGAAGGATGAACCCCGCATTGAAAAATGTTGTGAAAGAAGAACTTCAGAAATTACTAGACGTAGGTTTTATTTACCCCATCTCAGATAGCCAATGGGTCTCCCCATTAGTAATGGTCCCTAAGAAAAATGGTAAATGGAAGATATGCATGGATTATCGAGAATTAAATAAGGCAGCGCAGAAAGATCATTTTCCTTTGCCATTTATTGATCAAGTTCTGGACACATTGGCTGGCAAAAAGTTTTTTTCCTTTCTAGATGGGTTTAGTGGGTATAACCAGATCTAGATAGCTCCTGAAGATCAGGATAAAACCACTTTCACATGCCCCTGGGGAACATTCGCATACTGGGTCCTTCCTTTTGTCCTGTGTAATACTCCTACAACGTTCCAGAGGGAAATTTTGGGAATCTTCTCTGATTTGATAGATGACAGTGTTGAAATCTACATGGATGACTTTACTCCATATGGGGATTCATTTCTTGAAGGGCTGAAAAATTTAGAAAAAGTTCTCGAAAGGTGTATACAAGCGTGTGTCTCGTTGAGTACGGAAAAATGTCATATGATGATGGCAGAAGGAATTGTTTTGGGACATTTGCTCTTAACTGAAGGAATCCAAATGGACCAAAAAACGACAAAGGTAATTCAGCATTTCCCAACACCCAAAACGCCCATGCAGGTACGCAGTTTTATTGGTTGTGCTGGCTACTACATGCGTTTTATAGAAAATTTTGCTAAAGTAGCACATCCACTTTTTCAATTGCTAACAAAAGATTCAGATTTTGTGTGGACAGAGGGCTGTGATGCAACCTTTATGAGAATTAAGGAATTGGTCTATAGTGCTCCAATCCTTAGAGGGCCAGACTGGGCATTACCTTTCCATATTCATACGGATGCTTCCCAAACAACAGTTGGTGCAGTATTAGGACATCGAGAGGACAAAATACCATACACAGTTTACTATGTTAGTAAGAATTTGGCTCCTGCTGAATTAAACTACACAGTGACTGAGAAAGAATTCCTTGCTGTCATTTACGCCATCAATAAATTCTGGCACTACATTACCGGGTATCCTACCTTTGTGCATACTGATCATGTAGCTATCAGGTATTTAATGAATAAACCTGTTACCCCTGGTCATATCACAAGATGGCTCTTGCTACTACAGGATTTTGTTATCACGATAGTAGATAAACCAGGGAAGGATAATGTGGTTGCATATTTCTTATCTAGGATAGAACATGAGGGTAAGGATACACCAATTGAAGATAATTTCCTAGATGAACATCTTTTTGCAGTATATGGTAACACTCCGTGGTATGCAGATATTGCTAATTATCTTGCTTCAGGGAAGGTGCCTCGACATCTGTCATATAAAGAGCAAAGGAATATTATTCACCAGAGTACCCGATATTCATGGATGGCAGGATATCTCTTTCATACAGGGGTTGACCAATAGATTCGGCATTGTGTGGCAGAAGATATTATCTATGAGATACTAAAGGCTGCACATGATGGACCTCATGGAGGACATTTTGCAGATAAAAGAACAGGTCACAAAGTGCTGCAAATGGGATATTACTGGCCCTCCATCTTTTGTGATGGCCGAGACTATGTCCGAAGGTGTGATAGCTGCGAACAGATGGGACAACCTGGGAAAGCAGATGAAATGCCTCTACAGCCTCAGATAGTCCTTGAACCATTTGAGAAATGGGCCATTGATTTTGTTGGACCCTTCAACCCACATTCTCATCGGAAAGCTTACATCCTGGTCTGCACTGATTATGTAACTAAATGGGTGGAATCTAGAGCAGTTACAAGAGAAACAGAACAAGTAGTGGCAAACTTTCTTTTTGAAGAAATTTTTTCCCGATACAGTACTCCAAGGGAAATTGTGTCAGATGGAGGATCATAGTTCACATCTCACATGATAGGAAAGCTGATGCAGAAATATGGAGTCAAACATAGAGTGACAACCCCTATCACCCCCAGGCGAACGGGCAAGTAGAAAGCACAAACAAGGTATTGGAAAATATCTTGACAAAGACAGTAGCAAGCCATCGTCGGGACTGGGCACAGAAACTTCGAGAATCTTTATGGGCGTATAGAACAACATGGCGAAACACAACTGGGTTTTCACCATTTGAATTAGTCTATGGGAAATTCCCCTTGTTTCCAGTGGAATTTGAGATCAGTACACTCAGGACAGCTCTAGAAGTAGGCTTAGACCCATCAGAAGCACAAGAACACCGACTAGAACAATTGAATGAGCTAGACAAGATTTGGTTAATAGCTGTCCAGAAGACCACTGCTGTTCAATAACAGAGAATGAAGTGGCATGATAAATTTATCAAAAGTAAGGTGTTTCATGTGGGGGATTGGGCATTACTTTACGATTCCCAATTTAAGGATTTCAAAGTCAAGCTTTGCACTCGCTGGATGGGGCCATACCAAGTGGACGTAGTGTTCGACAATGGAACGATTAGATTAATTACAATAGATGAGAATCATACCTCGTTCTTAGTAAACGGACACCATCTAAAACTATACCACTGTCCAGCCTCTAGAAACGCCTTTGTCAAACACCTCTCTGACTCATCTGATTTAATGATTGTTGGAATGAAGGACACTCTCACTCTGCCTTAATACATATATATATATATATATATATATATATTTCTTACTTGTTTGTATTATTGCAGGGATAACAAATGAATATGACCAGGAGAGATGTAACACTCGGCGCTATTACTCCACCAATGTTGCTATAAAGACGTTGTTGTTACTCCATTGGTGTGCACTGATTACTTCATGAAGTGCTGTTACTTCGCAACTGTCGTTACTCTGCCGGTGCTATTACTCCGCAACTGCCGTTACTCTGCCGGTACTGTTACTCCACCGGTGCTGTTACTCAACAACTTCCATTACTCCGCAACTGCCGTTACTCCGCCGGTGCTGTTACTTTGCAACTGCCATTACTCCGCTGGTGCTGTTACTCCGCAACTGCTGTTACTCCGCCGGTGCTATTACTCTGCAACTGCCGCTACTCCGCCGTCGCCATTATTTTATCGTTGCTGCTACTCGCTGTTGCTGTTACTCCTTGTTTCCGTTACACCCTATTGTCGTTACTCCGTCAGACCTTTTGTTGCTACTCCACCATTAGGGAGGTCCCCAGGTACGTCTCCGCTGAATTTTATGGATTTAATTAAAATATTCCAAAAAGACATCAAAACGTGCTGTGGACGGT
>SNQJ01S0156490.1:40199-53563 GCA_010110895.2 Picea sitchensis | reverse complement strand
TCCATATTTACTTCTTATCAACCATGAAAAAACAATAATGAGTCATATTTACATCAAAAAATATTGGGTCCATTACCCAAACCTTTGTGCTACGGGGCTTTCTTCAAGGGTTGACATCAATGACAACCAACCTTAATCAACATCACCCTCTCAGGATATTTACCAAGGTGCACATTAATGTTCTCAACTACCCCATGAGTAGGTATGGCCTTGGACTCAAAGCCGCACACATTTATATAAGGTCATGTGATCTTTAGGCCTAGTTACTCCATAACCTTTAAAGACATCATGTTGGCACCTGCTCCTGAGTCAAGCATACAGTTGTTGAGACATTTTTTATTTACTAGCAGTGACATAAATAAAGGCGGGTTCCCATCGTATTGTACCTTGAAATGATCTTCTTGTAGCATAATAGGAGGGTCTATTGGTTCATCCAACACATTGAAGAACTTCTCAAACCTTTCTTTCATGGACGGGACCTTGATAATTTCCTTCAACGAGATAGTTACATGCATTTTAGCCAATGCACCTTCCAAGTCAAAATTCAAGTCAACCTTGTTAGTATTAGAAGAGGTATTATGGAGGAGTATGTTCATAGGTGGAGGTTTTGGTTGTGAAGCTACAGGGCCAGTAGAGGGAGGTTGGTTCATTTTCTTTTGCATAGTATACACTTGAAATTGTTGTCTTTTCAACTTCTCTCTTGAATCTTGATCAAGGCTATTGATAACCTCCATCCTAGCCTTCCTAGTTGCCTCCTTTATGCCTTCTTCATGTTTTTTAGGTGTGATATTAAGGAAATATTGTGGTTCTTCAATGGTATGGTTGATAATGTTGACTTGATAATGATCCCCATTGTTCAAAGGAAATTCGTGCTCCCAATGTGATTCTTTGCATTGAAAACACCATGGGTTCTGTTCCACCATGTTTGTGGGAGCTAAGGTGTTAGGGACCTATTCTTGGGCTTGAAACCTTGAACGATCCTTTGGAATTTCCCTTTATAAGGAGGTCTAGGAGCTTGTTGTCGGGCTCTTTCGAGGTTGAAAATCCTATTCATCATTAACTCTTGGGTTTTTACCATGCCATCTACAGTTAATTGAAGCTTTGCCAAGCTAGCGCCAATATTTGAGGTAGCCTCAACATTGTGAACTACTTTGGGTTTAACATCCATCTTAACTCTTGGGGTGGAAAAGGGTTCTACATTGGATGATGATAGGGTGTTTTCAATATTCAGAGCCATATCATGAGGTTCTTGAATTGTTTTAGGAGATTTGTCTCTGATGAAGAAACCCATTTGTCCTGAAAAGGCCTTGGTGTAAAGAGAAAGAAGAAAATTGTTTGAAGGGTGGTGGATTCTTGGGACTTGTACTAGCCTCTCAAATTTATCATGGAATTCCCTAAGAGTTTCATTCTCAAATTTTGTGATGTTATTAAGCCTTGTTAGTAACCATGTTAGGGTCTTCTTTAACACTCCATCTCTCGAGGAATTCTTCTTCTAATTGATCCATAGATGTGATACTAGCATCATAGAGGTCGGTGTACCATCTTCTGGTGCCATCATAAAGGGTGGCAGAGAAAAAATTCATTTCCAAGTCCAAAGTGTCATCACTAATGGGATGAAGCTAGAAAAAGGCCCATAAATTTCTCATGTGGTCCTTAGCGCTAACTACATCATTTCCAGTGAACTTAGGCAACCATTTTTCATACCTAGGGGGAATTTTCCGTGGGTATCTTGGAATGCCTGTCATGTCTAATGGATTAAAGAGTTTGGACGCCCTTTTCTTTTGGTTATTAGCCTAATGTTCCCCAACAACGGTGCCAAAAAGGGAAAGTACATATTGTGTGATAACAATGCCTACAATCCCAAGGATTCAAAGGTCCTTTCATTGGAAATAATTAACCATGTTGTAGGGGTGGTATGCCTCACACAAAGTGAGCCAGTAGTTATGAAGATCCTAGTGGATTCAATAGCCATGAATCATATATAGGATACATGGCTCGATAAATTCAAGGATGAAATATGAAACCTTTGATTGAGCATAGCCATGGATGGAGTTAATCCGTATTCCCTCTAAAACACTAACTATTCTATTTTTATAGTGGTAGTGATCAATAACAATAGCCCCCGTGGTTTTCCATGAATAATTAACATCTTATGTTGGCTCTTATAGTCCATGGTAGAATACAAGTGAAGAGAATGGATATCTAACACCAACCATTGTTCAATGAATTGAAGCAGTTATGGGAAGGGATATAAGTATACGATGTATCAAGACCCATCCTAATGGAGAGGTATTTTATTTTGCATGGCATATGTGCATACAACACACATGATTATATAGGGCTAGGATTTTTCTCAAGTAAACATGTCGATTGATTTATTTGAATTTGTAACATTATTTGGCATACTCAATTTGGTGCAATTGTCTAGTTTTTTGGTGCTAACGTGTTTTGTATACAATAACATTGCAGGTCATATAACAAAAAGGTATTGTTGTAAGGGCTAGTCGACTCTATCGAATAGACTCGATATTCAAAGTCAAAATTACAAGGAAGTCAAGGTATCTGTTAAGCCGACTAATCCAGGCAATTAAGTAGTTACAACTACCTGACAATTGAACATGTATGTATAAATAGGTGATCATGTATCAAGGAAAGTGTATCTTGTATTGTATTGATACATATATAACAAAGTGTTGTTTCTTGGGCTCTCACTACTTTGTATATGTATTTACATATGTGTATGTAACCTCTATGCTTTGCTTGCTAATGTGATGGACCACTGGTAATATTCCCTGCTTTCCCCTATATTACAACATTGGTTCTGTTGTCGGTAGTTATGAACCTGGGCATGCAAAATATCACACAGATGATAAATTTACAAGACACACATGAATGGTGGGAGAAACAAATTGAAAACTACTTCAAAAATTATGCAAGAAGGAACAACCTCATGATAGCAAAAGCAAGATCACAATTTTATCAGAGACTCATGAACGATTTCTGGAGGCTATCCCAGAATCCATATTCGAGTACATTAAAAAATCCAGTAATGCATAAATTGACTTCTGACGAAAAATTAGTGCTCAATCTTACAAACAGAGGATGAATGAACTTGCAGAAGTGGGTTTAGAGAATTTTTGAATATTATATAACATAATGAGCCATTGAGGATTGAACTTCCCTCGACACARCAAAAGAAAAATTCTACACCGACCTGCACGAAGGATTTTTGGGCATTGTCCCAATAYTGCTCCATAAATTTCTTCTCAACAAAGGAGTCAGTGACATTGTTGAGTACCAACCTCAACTAATAATACCACTACCAAATAGTAACTTGGAAGAAAAATATGAGAAGTGGGAAGAATTCCTGGATGCAAAGTGCAAGGATACAAAAGAAGCCCGAGATTACTTTCTAAGCCAATAAATATAGGCATCAACACCAAATCCGAGTAATTGGGGGAAACAATATGGGATCAATTGATCTATGAGATGTTGTAAGAAAAGTAAGAGCATACTAGAGTTCATGCAACTGAAGCATAAATGTCTTTGAAAGGAAATAAATTTTACAAGCAAACAAATGACATCCAAAAATTTCAGCGGGACAAGAAGAAAAAGAAAAGAGAGGAGATCCACAATATGTGGAACAATCAGAAGTCGAATAGAAAAATAGTTGGGGAATATTTTCCTAGTAAAGCACGTGATTAGTCCGAGTCTGATAGGAATCAACCAGATTTGGAAATAACAACAACCGCAACGACCCCTGACAAAAGTAATGAAGTACAATTGATAGAGGCTAACATGGGTGCCCATCAACTTGGATACATAAACCGATAGCATGGATTATGCAGACTTGAGTCCCACAATATGCACTCCTCCTGTTCAAGTAACTAGCCCTCGAATCAAAGAATTCCTCCAACAAAAGCTTCAAATTGGCGAATAATCTGCAAGGCTATGGTATATAATTGATGAGCATGGGAATATACATGATACTCTCATAGTTGAGCCATAAATAAACCTAAACAAATTCGATAACATGCTCATCCAAATCAAGTATCTCACGACGTCGACCCCCCTTCCAAATCTCATATCAAAGGAACACAATAATTTAGTAGATTATAGCCACAAACCGACACGCTCGTTGGAATGATGTATCTTCGAGTATAAAGATCAAAGTTTTCAAAATGAAGAAATAACTCCCAAAGCAAAGAAGGAACAATTAATTCTCAAATACTATCTAACAAAAGATCGAACGATAGATGATTCAACACAACAACCGAGTCCTGACTAAAATTACGACATCCCAGTCAAAACCCTTGATCAATCAAATCTCACAAAAGTCTATTGTTCTTAAAAATAAAACAACAATGGGACTCAATCATATTCCCATTTATGAGGGAGATGAAGATCCAAAAATACATTGGTTCGTATGTGAAAAATTCCGAGATGCAACAAACATCATAGACGAGGATAAACAAATGGCACAATTTGGTGCAACTCTTCGACACCACGCTCTTACATGGTTTATAAATTATACAAAGAATCAAAATTGGTCAAAATAATACATAAATAACAACTTCTTATTATTCTTCAAAGTCCAAGATGTTGCACATTTGGATACACAAAAACTTAAAGAGAAAGCAAAGACCAGGAGAGTCGGTGCATGAATATGACAAAATAATTAAAGACCTACTCAGCCAAATCTCCTCAACATTTGATCAAGACTTACTAGTACAATGATATGTAGCTAGATTACTCCAATGAATTCGAACATCGTTGAACCTCTACGAGATAAACACATGTGAATATGCACTGTAGAAAGAAAAACGTGTCGAATCAGATGATGAAGGCTCGTCGATGTCTTTGTCAGCAGAGAAAAGGTTAGAGGAAAAACTAGAACAACTACAATAGAATATAAAAAACTCAACTCTAAGAATAATTGAAATTTGGTGTACTGTATGTTGTGAAGATGGTCACACAAAAGACACCCGCAGTCTCAATGATCAAGTGACAGGAGCARCARACGCACGATGAGTGCAAGCTGGGACATATTGCAATATATGTAAAACTATGATCGACCATACAGTGTAAGACTTCCCACATAACTTAAAAAACACCAAATGGTGCCATATTTGTGAAATCATGACCATAGAACATTTGAATGTCAATTAAACAAACAGAATAAAACAAATGTGCACACAGTTTAACATACATAAGAAACTGACCATAATAATGACTATGGAAGAAGAAATGAATATTATGGTTGAGGTCGAGGTGGTTTCTAGGGTCATGGTTGAGGTCGAGGTCGACCTTACTATTTTAACTACTAGAAAGAAGATCACATCAGCCCCGACTGCCCAATAAAAGATCGAGTCAACTTAAAATTTTGCAACATATGTAGCGTCGATGATTACTCACTCGAGGATTTCCCGATAATACTTTATAAAATAATGAACAAAAATACTATGGACTTACTCCATAGAGTCCCGAAACAAGAAGTATTAAACTCAAAGTATCTACATATTGTTACAATATCAAGAGCAAGATGATATATTAATAAAACTCCATCACAAAATCGACAAACAAGGAACTCCCGTGCATTCCCAAATCATGACAAAGAGGAACAAATCATGAGGGAAGCACTCAAGTTCTTTAAAAATACTAATCAAGAACATCAAATTAGAGGAAAACAAAATGAAGATATAGTACAAGAATTCCTACAAATCCTAAAAGAAAAGCATTTAGTCTGTTGGTTGTTGGACCTCCTTAACATCCAAAGATAATATAAAGAGGGACAAAGACTATCCAAATATGTCAAACAACTATCATATAAACATAAAGATTATGATCCACAGGTTGACTGGGAAATCAACGGGGTAATGATTGAACATGTAGTCGTTGATTTTGGATCACAAGTAAATATCCTTCCTCAAGGCACATGGATATGGTTGGGCCGACCTTCATTATCACTGACAATGAACTACCTCAAAATTACTGACTAAATATTAATAGAACCTATCGACATGCTCATAAATTTGGAAACACAAATTATGGGTATATAAATATCAGTCGAATTTGAGGTAATCGAATTAGTCGAGAGAATGCTCGTTTATCCAACACTTGTTAGTTAGCCATGGGGACGACAAATGAAAGACACTATCTCCCTAGAAAGGGATAGAACGAAAATAAAAGGGAGCGGTAGAAAATAATTACCCCCCTAGACCCTAAAGAAGGGAAAACTTCGATGGAGTTGTGGGACAAAGATCAAGAAGCTTGATGTTTGTACTAGATAATCAATGAACATAGAGATTATTTTGAACCAAATGCATAAGAATAAATTTTAACAAAATCTCCCCTGTTGATTAGACACAACTCTGACTCAACTCTACATAATTGGCAGATAGAAAATTATGAAGCACATTCAAAAGACTGCTGGTCCATCAAAGCCATTCCATTAAAACATCCAAGAATACGTTTTTCAATCCAAGTAGTACCCATATTATACAAGAAAATGTTTCAAAAAACACCTACTCTAATCTTGACTGACAATAGGACAAAAAATCCATTGTGCTATAATGAACAAAACACACCATTGACACACATTGAACAAGTTACTAAATCTGTGGGAGAAAAGGGAAGAACTCAAAGAACAGTGGAAACTTTCACAGGCCAAGCTACAAGATGGTGGGAAACGCATTCCCTAAGACTACAAACATGGATAACTCTATTGAATTATTTTATAGAACACTTTGGAGAGAAGAATATAGATAAAATAATCGACATTCCTCGTTTCAAAATCATATACGACCCCATGGAACAAATTCACCACTGTGAAAATGAATGGCACAAAATAGGATATAGGGATGAAAGGGCATGGCCACACATGTTTCCAAAAATGCTGGACGAAATACCAAAAAAGTGGTACAAAATTGAAGAAGCATGTGGTCACACACTCAACTGGTTTGGCATCAAAGAGAATTTTATCAAAGATTTTGAATTCACCCCAGAGGAGGAGCACTTAAGAGAATCATTCCAGGAAATCAAATTTTTTCTTGAAAAATCAACACCAACCATGCAAAAAGAAAAGTGGAAAATTACGATCATCATAGTATCGACATCAACATGCCACTTTATTTCAACGAACAATAACGAAAATATAACTACTCGACAAATCGATATGGAAAACACAATTTTTCCAGGCTAAAGTTTTCGGTGGAGAAGTAATCACCCAACCATATGAAATTATGTAAGTCAATATTAAAAGTAACCAAGGAAGAGAAGGATGTTCCAAAACAACCCGAATTTCCAGAAAGTTTCACTAAAGTAGAATAAGGGGAACAACAACTTGACGAAGCAAAACCGCTAGAATGGATGAATGTTGAGATAAGGACAAAGGAATTTAATATATCAAAGGCGATCGACCTAAGATGGCATGAGTAGGTGATTACTTGTCAGAAAAGTAGACAATTGATATAGTCAACTTACTGAGGGAGTACCAAGATGTGTTTTTCCCAGGACTATAAATAATTAAAAGGACTTGTACAAGAAACAGGGGAAATGAAAATCAACCTCATCCTTCGAGAAAAACCAATTAAAAATGACCTTATAAAGTAGCACATGAATACAAGTCAACTGTACAAAAAGAAATCAACAGAATGTTAGAAGTAGACATTATATACCCAATCGAAAAACTAGAATGGGAGAGTCCCATGATGGTCCAACCAAAGAAGTACGACCCCAAAAATCTAAGAATCAGTGTCGTCTTCAAAGGAATCAATAATTTGACACTGATAGATCCATTCCCCACTCCATTTGCAGATGAAATAATCAATGAAGTTGTATACCATGAATGATATTCCTTTACAGATGGGTTCTCATGATACAACCAAGTACCCATAGCCAAATAAGACCAACCAAATACAACATTTATATCCAAATTTGGCTCCTTTGCCTATAGGGTAATTCCATTTGGGCTAAAGAATGCCCCTGCAGTATTTTCAAGGACATTGGTGCAGGCATTTCAAGAATACATTTGCAAGAAGATGGCTGTCTATTTCAATGATTGGACCATATACAACTTATTTAGAAATTACATACAATGGCTTAGGTTGATGCTTGAAAGATGCAGACAAATTAAATTGTCTCTAAATATTAGGAAATGTATCTTTGCCACCCCAATTGGCATCCTCTTAGGACATGTCATATGTAAGGATTGTGTGAAGATATATATGGAAAAAATTAAAATCATCCTTGACTTAAAACCACATGTTAATCAAAAGAAGATAAAAATATTCCAGGGGCATACTGGGTATTATAGAAATTTCATACGCCATTATTCAAACATTAATTTTCCAATGGAAAAATTACTTTGGAAAGAAGTCAAATTCAGATGGAGCCAAGATCGTCAAGAGTCATTTGAATTCTTAAAGAAAAAATTAGTCGAAGCCCCTATACTTAAATTTCCCGACTGGTCAAGAAGATTTCATGTACATGTCGACGCATCAAGTATTGTTGTAGGATCGGTTCTTGCACAACCATATGATGACATAATCGACCATCCTAATATTTATGCTAGTTAGAAGCTAAATAAAGAAGAAATGAATTATTTAACTACAAAAAGAGAAGCCCTGTTGATGATCTTTGCATTGCATAAATTCCATCATTATTTACTCRCAAACCCATTAACATTTTTCATATATCACCAGGCCTTGAAGTATCTAGTTAATAAACCCGTACATCAAGGGAAAATTTTTCRTTGGTTATTGTTATTTCAAGAATTCGAATTCAAAGTAATAGTCCGACCAAGCAAAAAAAGTGTCGGGTCTGACCATCTATCTCGACTAGAAATGGGGGAGGACTCGACCGACATAGAAKAAGACCTTTCAGATGCATATTTATTTTGTATTGAAGCGRCCCCAAAAGATCTTGAAGAAATAGAAAWTTTTTTGGAAGAAGGGAAGGCACCTGAAGATCTCCCTACAAATAAAAAGAAGGTCCTAGCTCTAAAAGCAACACCATTCACTATCATGAATGGATATCTATATAAATTTGGTCTCAACGATGTCTTGAGGAGATGCGCCTTAKAGCATGAAAAATAAATCATAATCAATGAAGCACATGCATGACTGACTAGAGATCACTTCCAGGATGACACGACAGCCCGAAATATACTCCAGGAGGGTCTTTGGTGGCTGACCCTCGGGCACAAATACTGTCAAGAACAAGTGAAAAAATGTGACAACTAATTACACAGTCCTTCACCTTTATCAAGTCAGAAAAAATATTCAATAGACATAAAAACAGATTGACCTGGAGTCGACCGTAGTACACCAGGAAGAAATAACTGAAAAACTAAGCCTTCTAGGACAAATGAAGATAATGGGTCTAGAAGCACAACATTCAATTAATGCATGGCATGAATTTACTCAACACCTGTAGAAAACACCACCTAATATCCTCCATACATCCTTTGAAGTCAATCCAGAAAACAAAGAAGAAAGAACAACCGAGTCAATCAACGACAAAGGACCAATGCTAGAAGGACAATCAGACAAGCCTACATAACTTCTTTAGACATAAACAAATCTAACACCAAATAATTCTCTCTCTCTCTCTCTCTCTCTCTCTTTCATTTTCTCTCTTTTTCTACCGAATGTAATAAACAAACGCCATCTTGCTCGGGACGAGCAAGGAAATGAGGTGGGGGGAGATGTTGTAAGGGCTAGTTGACTATGTCGACTAGACCTGATAGTTGACTAAGAATTAGGCAGTTGACTATCGAAGTCGAAATTACAAGTCGGTCGAGGTATCTGTTAAGCTGACCAACCTAGGAAGTTAAGTAGTTACAACTTCCTGGAAATTGAACATATATGTATAAATAAATGATCATGTATCAAGGAAAGTGTCTCTTTTTGTTGTATATAATAATAATAATAATAATAATAATAATAATAAAGTGATGTTTCTTGGGATCTCACTACTTTGTGTATGCAACCTTTATGCTTTTCTTGCTTATGTGATGGAATACTGGTAACGTTCCCTACTTTCCCCTAGATTAAAACATGCATAATGGATGTAAATGTAATGGACCTTCTATAAAGATGAGGTGATGCAACCACCTATGAAATTCAGTGTATAATTTCTCAAGGATATTCATATCGGAAGAACACCCTTATAGAAGAGAAACATTTGCTTTTAATGGTAAATTGGTGAGAATTTGGAGACCTAAAATATTAACACCAACATATTGGCCTAGGGCACATGACAAATAAGGAGAAGGAAATTGTAGAATTGCTTCATTCAAATGGGAAACCTATGTTCAATGATATTGAATTTTTTGACACCTAAGTTGAGAAAATTCCCATCGGGATGAAAAGGAAATCTATATTTCATGAGATTCTATATTAGGAGAATCTTAAGATTTTCCACTTACTAGATCCCATGCATATATTAAAAAATGTTTTATCTTCTTTATGGAGACACATATGGTCGAAAATGTGACACATTGGGTTTTATGAAAGATCTTATTTCTTCAAATATTAAAAAAAAACATTGGCAAATAAAATAAATTAGAGGAGGGTATGATCCCTCTGGGTATTTTAAAGAAGGTGATGTCCCATGGATTTTGAAGAAAGATGATCTTTCTCTAGAGAAGGATGTTGTATTGGGTGTGTGTTATACCAAGATTTTCCTCACCCCATGCAACTTGCTTAGACGGCCTTTTCCATTTCCCTATGCATACTTGAAGTCCCTTTTTGCAATTCCCAGAGCTATTTTTGTTTTCCACATATACGCGCCCTAACAACTATACAACATGCGTATACAAAGGTTGCACCATTACAACCTTCGTACATCAGTTTTTGTCCCAAAATTAAAAAAATGGTGTCAGGTTTCTATGTCACGTCATGAGATCCATGATACTTGACCTTACATATATTGGAAATGTTCCGACTTGGCCCTTCAGTTCCATTTGAAGGCTATAAATGGGCCATATCCAAGCTGTGGAAGAGAGGAGAATAATTAAATTTTGAGAGCAAAGTTATTCTAGATAAATTATTCACTTCATATTGAGTCTGCATCCCTTTGTCCTTTTAAGTCTGAACACATTGTTCAACCCCCAAGCTCTTCCCTATTAGATGAAGAATCTCATTGTCTCTCTTATATGAGCTTGCCTTTGGTGGAGGATTGAAGTGGTGGAGGCCTAGCTGGAAGGGACTTAGTTTCTTGGTTTCGAGATGTGCCGACACAAAATTTTGTCATTCATACACTTCTGTTGATCATATTTTAATAGAAATACTCTTTTCTCATCCAATTAATGTCTTGCAAATATTTGAATTGTTATTCCATGGGCATATTTGTTATGAATATTGATGGATCATGCTATTATATGTGATAAATTTATATATTATCACCATATTCTTGTGTATCTTGGTTGTTGAGGACAAGTTGGAGGTATATAGATTTGAGTCAAGTGCTCAACGATGGACTTCATCGAACGTTCGGATGAGGTAGGCTCTTTATCTTGTCTTGTTAGCATGTTTGTTTATATATCATACTTGAGATTAGAGTTGATTTTTGTAGTCATTTCCATCTGTTGTGGTTTATCCGATTCCATAGAGTGATTTTCCTCGTAACATAATTGGCGATCATACTGGGGAGGGAATCTTATTTTCTGGGTTTGGAGTGTTTTTCTCCTTTGATTTCTCTCAGTTAGCTTGAGTTTTCTTGTCGTATGATTGCTTGAAAACCAATTTTCATTTTGAATATGAGTTTCTTTGCCTTATCCTTAACCTGATAGTGTTTTTATACACATACACAGTTTTTCCCTTGACATACACATACATACGCAAGCTATCATTCAATAGGGCGCGTACATATGCGGTTTTTCCTTGACAGTCATGTACATCATCCTTGTTTGCTTGATTGCTAAGTTTGGTGTTTGCTGGGTAAGTTTTGATGGTTGCCGAGTCTTCTTGGGTCTCTTTCATGACTGTTAAGTGCATGCAGAGTGATATGAAACCTTTCTTTAGTTGAATTTTTGGGCGGTTTTTCTTTCTCATCATCTTTTTCATTGGTTGTCCTTGCATCTTGGGCTGGGTGTTTGCTTCTTGATATCATGCTTGGTTTGTCTCTTTTTTCTTATAGTGGGGTTTATATATCAAGTTGTTGACCAGTCCTTGCATTTTGATTTCTTTATATTGAAAATACAAAAAATATACATTTTGCATTATGGCATTTGATATTTTGGGTTCTTATTATTGATATTGATACATGTATGGAAAGACTACATCTTATTTGAAATTGCAGAATTGAATTGAAAGTTACATTTTTGAAACACTTATCGTTTATTGAGAATTGAAGTAAGGACTTTGCATTATATTCATATTAATTTATTTTACTTGATGAGTCATAGCATCATCAGTTTTATGACCGCATCTTTTGAGTAAAGAAATACACTAAAAATAATGCTGATAAATTTAAAATTGATTAGAAACGATTTTATTTTTCATGGTGCACAAACTAGCTTAATATTTAGAACCTTGGAATAGGATTTTGTGAGTAAACTTCTCCAAGGCTATTAAACTCAACATATGTTTCTGACTAAGGGAGTGGTGAAATCCATTGTATAATTGGTGACGTCAGGAGGCTCTTCTCACACCACAGTTAAGCACGAGGTCACGTGAAGTTGGTTGAAGAGATATCCCTCTAATACCTTCTTAGTGTCAGAGATATTTCTGGGGATCTATTTGTATCTGGGGGTCTTTCTAGTGCCTTTACGTATGCGAGAGGAGATGCTTTCAAGATTTTGGGACTTGTTACCCTGCCCATACAATGGACTTGACTTATGATTGTTCTCCTATGCATTGGTTATATCGTGGTGGATTTAGTTGCTTGACATAGGTGGCCACACAGGTTACTTGTAGGGGTTATTCTGCAGATACCCTGGGTTAGATAAGGGTCAGACAATACACAATGTTTATGGAGGATTACCTCTTCGAAGGTATCTGACCGACTGCGCTGTTAAGCCCATGCGGACCCTTATAAATTATTTTGATACCTCTGATCTTTTTAAGGGAGTCTCAGGCCCCTCTGGGGTGAGGCATACCTACTCTAGTGAGGGAGGCCCCTTTTTAGCCACTATATCATGTTTTTGTGCATATTGTCCTTTTTTATTTTATTTTGGTGTGCACTTTGATTGTTAGTTGGCCTTAGGATTGTGTATTGCGATGTGAGCCTTCAAATCTATGGATAGTGGAGTCCCCTTGACTCCCTCAGTTAGCGCTACCCAACCCATGGTATTTTCTCATTCCATAGGGACAAATCTATTTGTGTTTCCTAGTGTTATGCAAAATCATGATACCCAACCA
>SNQJ01S0156490.1:17785-32563 GCA_010110895.2 Picea sitchensis | reverse complement strand
TGAGCTTACCAATGAGATCAACAATCACTATTTCTCCACCCACAAATTTGTTGACTAATATTTTTATCCTTCACTCGTGAATGTTTAAAGACCAAGGTTCCATGCTTCAGTCTACTCCACTAGGGCGCTGATACCTATCCACCTCCTATAGTAAAAATAAACGACATCTAGCTAGATTATGTCATCCTAACAACATCGAAACATGCCATAAAATTCCTTCCTCTCATCCAATCATAAATGGAAACGGTCTAGAACCCTTTTTTCGGGAACCTTTCTCAACCGAACACTAGGAGACTGGGGAAGAAAGGTGATGGATTGGGTTCTAAGAGTTTTGGTAGACCGAAGGTTTGGTTACTCCTCTTCACATATACCATGGGTAAGGTTAAGCCAAGGAACTGATCTGAAATAACCATGACCAACTGAGATCCAATGGTTTCATTAAGGGTCGGTTACATCATAGGCTGAATGCTCGATTCTTCAATGGATGGTCAAGACCGATCCTCCACTCTAGATCGATATATACTGATTTAATGTAGTTTAAATAGGTATTTCAATAGGTTAAGGATTTATTTTTGTACTTAACAATCCCAAAGTCATTCAATAATCCCAAATGAAGATTTTATATCTTGCAAGATTTCCATTCAAAGGGCAAGGAAAATGCAATATTTATGACCTCCTTTGGCCTTCCTTACACACGCATTCCAATAAATTCATTTAAAAATCAATGGAGGTCATATCACTTCATTTAACTCATAATTTAACATTCATTCGTTGTGCTCAAACCATTCACACGAACAAAATATAGTTTACAACCATTAATAAACATGCATGAGACATTTCATGCAAAACACTTATCTGTTCAATAATGTTTCCAACCAACCAATTGACTGAGGGGAAATTAATTTTCACCCAACCATAGGCTATGCTGCACTTTGCCTTTCTACAACATACCACCCCTATACTAGGCCATGATACCACCAGGGGACTCTCTTAGTTGACTACCAAGTCAAGGAATGGATCACGAAGGTTACTCTCCTTCTCTTCACTGGAAACAATATAAGTTTCTCCTCTCCCCACTGAGCTTAGGACCTCCATAAGTTTATTAGGTGCCTTTCATGTTGGATTTAATCTGCACAAGGAAGCTCCTTCTCTACTATATAGTCCCTTGACAAACTCCACTTACCAGTGCCAGTTTCTTTCCAGCCAACACCAAGTCACAACCCTCTTTTTCTCAATTCTGGGTATGGGTCTTCTTTGTTCTAGGGTGACCATTCAGTTCTTGGGAAAGATTCTTATTTTCCTCAGGAAAAATTCAAAACTTCTCTTTGTTTCTTAGAGTTGCATGCATGAATTCCAGTGATTGCTTGCTCCACCCTCTATGTTTTCTTTTCCCGGGGTTTGTAGTTCGGATCTGGGCATGATTTTTTCTCTGGGTGTCTCATGTGTGTGTCGCATGTCTGTCTCTTGTTTTTTTCCTCTTCCTCCTTATTCCTTGTCCTTCATTACAACATTATTTCTATCCTCTGGATCCCCATTGGTATTCTATCAGAAGTAAGTTCCCAAGGGTTAGAAATATTGAATCAAAGGGGTAACTATGATGCGTACCTCTAGATAACATTGTAGCTAACCTTTCACTCTTCTGAGTACCAATCTGGAGGCAGTTATAACTACTCCAACTACTAGTCTTCATGCCATTAAAATGTTCCTTGTGGTCAAGGTAAATAGGGTAATTTTGGATAGGTTTGTGCATTCAATTTATGCTAGTGTAGGTTAGAGTGTTAGGAGAGCTCCATAATTTCTTCATTAAAACTTCCCAGTTCCACCTCACCAGTCCCACTTGTGGTATCATGGATAGTACTGTAAGGATTCCTTCTCAGTCAAATGTCTGGTGTATTAATATAATTACAGTCATGGGGGAAAACAAGGTGTTACATTCCCCTCCCCTTAAGGAAACACTATCCTCGGTGTTTTAAACACCATATACACAAATTTATATAGAAAACAAGAATGGGTATGCCTTCCTCATGGAATATTCTAGTTCCCAAGTGGCCTCATCTACTCCAAAGTGCTTCGATTACACCTTGACCTTCACTATGATCTAGTTCCAAAGCAATGTCTATTTCATGTCCAATATGTGTTGAGGCTCGACCTGGAATTATCCCTCTGGTTCAACCTGTATCACAGTCCAATCAATAAAAATATTAGAATAATGAATATACTTATTTAATAAAGATACATGGAATACTTTGTGATCTCAAATAGTAAGTGGTAGGGAAAGTGTATATGTCATTGGTACCGCTCTTTCAGAGACTTCAAATGGTCCATAATAATAGGGTGCTAACTTGGCACAAGTTCTAATTCTTAGGGAGCTCCTTTTGGGTTTTACCGTGAGGTACACATGATCTACCACCTTAAACTTCTTATTGGTTTTGTTTCTATCTGCATATTCCTTTTGCATATCTTGGGGTACTTTTAAATTCTTCCTTAATCTGATCACTGCATTCTCTATTTCTCTTAACAGGTTTAGTCCAAGTGTAATCCTTGTCAAAAGTGTCCTCAGACACACCATTTTGTTAATGAGGGAAAAAATATTACATAGAGGAACATGAGGGATATGGGCCAAAATCCATCTCATGTAAAAAATAAAATGGGTTTAAATACCCAGTAAGCTATAACCAAAAAATATTGTTAACAACAACTAACTACAACTGACTAAAAACTAACATGGACACCTCACATTAGCGTGAAGGTATCCTTTACAATAATGTTTTATTAAATAAAAAATTTACCTATTTTGGATCACATTTCCTAACAAACCCCCCTTTGATCCAAAATATCTTTCGAAAAAATACCAAGTTCAATTATGAACTTAGTGAACTTAATTCTTCCAAGAGACTTAGTGAAAATGTCGGTCATTTGATCCTCTGTTGGACAGTAAGTTGGTTTGATGATTCCCTTGATGACAAGAGTTCACAGATAATGGTACTTTGTATCAACATGTTTTGTCTTTGAATGAAAAATTGGATTTTTAGCTAACTTTATCGATGATTGATTGTTGATGAATAAGGAATTAGCTTCATTTTGAGCAACTTTAAGATCCTGCAAAATTCATTGCTACCATACTATTTCGCAAGCTTCTTCCCAAGCTAAAATATATTCAACTTCTGCTGTTGAATTTGCAATTGTGGATTATTTCTTACAACTTCAGGATATAATAGCTAATCCCATGCTCATAAAATAACCCAAAGTAGAAGCCTTGTCATCAATATCTCTAGCAAAAGCTGCATTTGAGTATCCAACAAGTCTAATTTTTTTATTCCTTTTATAGTCAAGTCCATAATATTTTGTTCCTTGAAGATATCTAAGTACCTTTTTCACTACAGTCCAATGAATTTCTCTCAGTTCCTACATATACCTGGAAAGTATACTGACTAGAAAAGATAAGTCCGGACGAGTATTTGTCAGATAGATTAAATTCCAATTAACTGTCGATACTTGGTACTACTGACAATCCCCCTCTCCCCTTCAAACTTAGAAAGTTTTATGTCCTGATCCATGGGGGTGATAGTTGGTTTGCAAACCTCCATTCCAAACTTCTTTAGTATTTCCAAAATGTACTTAGTTTGGGAAATTAAAATTCTTCTTTCTTGTTGCATTTCTTCAACTCCAAGATAGTAATGGAGGAATCCCAAACCTATCATAAGTTCTTTCTTTACATGAGAAATATGGTCATTGTTATTACTTGTTATGAGCAAAGCATTGACATACATTACCAAAATGATCAAATTACTACCTTGAACTTGAACAGACAAAGTGTCGTCTGACTCACTTTGAAAAAAACCAACTCTCTTTAGATAGGCATCCATTTTAATGTACCAAGATCTAGGTGCTTGTTTCAACACATACAATGCCTTAACCAATTTACAAACTTTCTTTTCTTGTCCTGAAATTTCAAAGCTAGGGGGTTGGAGGATATATACATCCTCCTATAGATCACCATTCACAAAGGAACTTTTTACGTCCATTTGGTGCACTTTCCATCCATTTTGTGCAACTAAATCTAATGCAACTATGATAGTGTTCCACTTGGATGTTGGAACAAAGGTTTCTTCATAATCAATACCTTCTTTCTGAGCAAATCTCTTTGCGACCATTCTTTCCTTATACTTATCAATTTCACCATTTTCCGTATATTTTATCCTGTAAACCCACTTACAACCAATGGTTTTAACATCTTTTGGAAACTCAACAATTTTCCAAGTTTGATTTTTAATTACTGTATCATTTTCACATTGCATGGCCTTCCTCCATTCATCATATTCTACTGCCTCTGCAAAAGTGGATGGTTCGATAACAGTAAGAGAAAAATTGAGAGAACCTAAGTTCTGCTGACTCCTTGTACCTGTTTTATGTTTTTCATCAAACTTAAAATCCTGAAGTACTTGAGTTTCCCACTTTGGAGTCTCGTGTGCAACTTCAAAAGGCAATAAGTTACCATCCAAAGAATAATTATCAATGTTAAATTGAGTTGAATATTCTAATTTAACTTGTGAAAAACTTGTTGATTCTTCACTTTCCACTTGATCGTCTGATGTCCAAGCTGTTTCAAACCATTGATCATCCTTTGATTTATTTTTGGACTGCAACCTTTGTTGTTCCTTAGTCACTTTTTTCTCTAATTAACTAAGTTGGTTCCCAATTTCATCTGCACTTATACTTTCAGTTTCATAAAAAACAACATCCCTACTAACAATAAATTTCCTGCCTGATAAAAGCCGATAGCCCTTTTTCTATTCAAAATATCCAACTAAAATGGATTTCATGCTCCTAGATTCTAACTTTGTTCTTTTTTCTTTTGGAATAAGTGCATAACAAATTGATCCAAAAAATCTAAGATGATTTATCATGGGCTTAAACCCATACCATGCTTCATAAGGAGTCAAGCCATCTAAATATTAAGAAGGAGATATATTTCTCAAGTAGACCGTTGTATGCACTACCTCATCCCAATAACTTGAACTTAACCCTTTGAAAAACAACATTGCTATGGCCATGCCCATTAATGTTTGATTCATTCGTTTAGTTACTTCATTTTGTTGTGGAGTAAAGGAGTTAGTAAACTGTCTTCTGATTCCATTTTCCTGGAAATATGTATTGAATTCACTTGAAGTGAATTCTCCCCCATTGTCCGTATGCAAAGTGGTGATTTTCTCTCATGTTGCAGTTTCAACCAAGTTTTGAAATGACTGAAACTATTTTAAAGCTTCCAATTTATCCTTTAAAAAATACACCCAAACCATCATGTTGAAGTCATCAATAAATAATAACAAATACTTCCTTCCTCCAAGTGAAGTATCCAAAGGTCCACAAATATCAATGTGAACAAGTTGTAACATCCTATTTTCCCTCCAAGTACTTGTGGGAAATGACAACCTTCTATGTTTTCCATAAATGCAAGATTGGCATCTTGTAATTTCCTTTAGTAATGTGGGAAATCCATTTACCATTCCTTGTTGTTGGAGCTAAACAAGACTATTGACATTTAATTGTCTAAAGCGAACATGCATAAATGAATGTGTGTAATACATGTCTCTATTGATCCTGCAAAATCCTATTTTCTTGGAATGCTTGTGCCTTTCATTTGAAGAAGTTTTCCATCCTCATATCCTATCATAAAAATCATATAATTGTCCTTTACTGAGTTGATTTTTATAACTCCATCTTCAATTACAAGTTGACGCCTTGATTGGGGGATCATAATAAAAGATAACAAAGTCTTCTTAAAAGAGGGACATACCAAACATTTGAGATGACAATTTCCCCAATTCCTGGTAAAAACACCTTAATTGAACCTTTTCCCCATGGTATGTAATTAATGTCATCTTCTAGAAATACTGAATTCAAATTACAATCTTGATAAGTCCAAAATAAATCTTTCATGTATGTCATATGTTGAGTTGTGCCAGTATCCATAATCCAGGCATCCTCAAAATTACTTATGAAAGAGTTTTCTTTTTTTGTCTGTTGGAGTGCTGTAAAAACATACTCATAGTTTTCATTTTCATCTGTATTTGAATATTTTGCCGAAGAATATTCTTTCTATTTAGGCAACTTCTCAAAAGGAATGCGACAATTGGAGGCGTAATGTCCAACCTTATTACAACGAAAACAATTTAATGATGGTTTCTTGCCTCTTAATCTTCCAGTAGATTGTGATTGATGGTCTTCTTCTTTGGAATCTTTCTTTGTCTAGGACATATTACCTTTGCCTCTACCTCCGCCTCTACCTCTACCTCTGCATCTACCACTACCTCGGCTTTGACCTCGACCTCTATTTGAATATTGAAAAAAATTATGTTCATTTTTATGTTCATCGCCTTTACTAGTAGAAGCACCTTTGCCAGTGGTGTTTTTACTTGTGCTTACAAGAAAAAAATCTTCACCTGATTGTTGTTTCTTACCAAAAGTAAAGCAACTCACATAGTTTATCAAATGTAATATTATCAGACTTATCTTTTAACTGCAATGTTTCCATGAAGTTATTATATGTATCTGGCAAACCTGAGATCAAGATTATGACCATCATGTTATCTTCAATCTTAGAAAAATGAACTTTTGAAATTTATTGCTTAATATTTTTGAGGTGTGAAATATACTCCATGAGATCTCCTCCAACAACTAACTTTTGTTGCAATAGAGTTAATTGTAGATCAACTTGTTTAGTTTGAGTTTGCTTATCAAATAAATCCTTAAGAATTTTCCAGGCTAAGTTCTAGGAATCAATACAATTTTCAATATGCATAAAAACATATTCAAAAACTGTGCTTTGAATGAGTGATATGGATTTTTTGAGTAGAATGAAATGACTACATATTATTAATAGATGCTTAACACAGAATAACAGAGATACAATAAAACTAGTTTTCTATTCAATAAGGAAATAAGCTAAAACTGTAAAATGCAGTGAAAAACAAGCTTGCTGGAATGGTGGCGGATTATCTCTGAGAAGAGATGTGACGACTGGGCTCATTCACAAGAAGATGATTACAATGAGGCTCTCAAGGCATTTTTACAATAAACAGGACTGTCAAAAACCCTAGACATATGAAAACCTAACCCTAGGAGATGAAGCGCCAAAAGTCATATCGGCCCCATTTGTGTAAGTCAGTACATCAACTTCCCAAGGTCATAACTTTTGGATACGATCTCCATTTTATATGTTCTATAGACCATTGGAAATATCTATCCGAGGAATACTACATACCCAAAAAACTTTGTTTAGGGCCTCAAAATGAATTCGGAAGTTCACGTCCCAAAAAACTGTTAAAAATAGTAAATTACCAAAATTGCCAGAAAGTTATTTTGAGCTAGTTGGAGAAGGTGGGTGGCTACTGATATCCACCTGGATCAATCCTCCCTCCTTAGGAAGSAATGGTCTCCATTGCATTRATTTCCCCCATCATATGAGGAAATTTCTGTTGAATTTGGCCCCGGGTGAGCCACTTKCCTTGGTGCAGGAGCTGCCCTGCTTTGACGACRCGATAAAGATGGATCCTTTRMTGTTGAGTGCCCTTGATCTGTGTGTCCACAATATGATCACTGGATTTCTATTGTATGCAGCCGAGGTTGAGCTCTRTTGGTGTCAGCTGTTCTGCTACGTCTAAGGTGTCCAATAATGGTGGGAAATAAGGCTGAAGGAGGTCCACGTTGAACATTGGGTGTAGGCCAAGGAAAGGAGGAATGTTGAGCTCAAAATCATTATCCCCCASAGAGTTGATGATGGCATACGACCCATAACAGAGTGGACGAAACTTCCRATGGGGTCCTGTAAGGCGTTCTTTCTGCAAGTGMAACCAAACTTTGTCGCCCACCTGAAACTTATGTGGCACCCGATGTTGATCATGGCGCTGCTTGTASTTGTCATTGGACTTATGTAAGRTATTCTGAACCTGTTGGTGAATGTGTTGGATCTTCTCAATGAACTGAGTGKCTTTGTCAGCTTCAGTTGGAGCAGAAGATGAGTCGGYCGAGGTGATCGCAAGGGGAAGTGCAACATCTATGGGACCCAATGGTTGGAATCCCAACCCCACCTGAAAGGGGATGTGGCCAGTTGAGCTATGCAGGGCTCGGTTGTAGCTATGCTGGACATAGGGAAGACTCTCATCCCATGTGCGAGGGTTCTTGGAATTATACATGCACAGGATATGCATGATCATTCAATATATGACCTTGGTTTGGCCATTTGTCTGGGGGTGGAAGGCTGTGTATTTGGTGAGCTTGGTGTCTAGTAGTGACCAGAGGATCGACCAGAATGTGCTGAGAAATCGACTGTCCTGATCTGCGATAATGGTTTGTGGGATTCTGAAATGTACCCAGATTCGTTCAAAGAATAGCTTGGCAGTGGATTCTGTTGTGATGCTCTTCTTGCAGGCAACCAGAATCGCCATCTTAGAAAAGCGATCAAGAACCACAAAAACAAAGTCATTTCCCTGCTTGGTGGACGGAAGGCCCGACATGTAGTCCATTGAGATGGATTCCCATGGCCTGTCAGGAGTAAGAAGAGGGGTGTATAGGCCCTGTTCATTAGTGGTTGGTTTGACAATAACACAGTCAATGCAGGACCTGATATACTTGCTGACCTCCTGTCGAAGTTTAGGCTAGTAGAAATGTTTTTGTAGCATCACCATTGTCTTTTCTATGCCGAAGTGTCATGCCACCCGACTATAGTGGGATTCCCAAATCAGGTTTGATCGCTCGCTCGATGGAACACAAATATGGCCCAGACGAAACAAAAGGCCATCCTAAAGATGAAAATTATCGACAACTGCATTTTCACCCAACATTTGGTAGGTGGTGGTGAAGTCTAGGTCTGTCTCACAGAGTTGGGGCCATCCATAGGTCTCATGGCCGCAAGAGTCTAGCACCGTTGTCAGTGTCGCGACTGGTGGTCTACTAAGGC
This sequence comes from Picea sitchensis, assembly GCA_010110895.2. Classification (NCBI taxonomy): domain Eukaryota; kingdom Viridiplantae; phylum Streptophyta; class Pinopsida; order Pinales; family Pinaceae; genus Picea; species Picea sitchensis. The sequence goes on along the minus strand of SNQJ01S0156490.1, from coordinate 23,604 downwards.
AATAAACGATGTGGTTGGTGCTTCCTATTTTATACTTGATGTTGAGGTGGAATTGTTGTAAGTATGTGGGCCACTTTTGATGGCGGTCATTTTGTAATTTTCCTTGTCTTTGCATGAACTGCAGTGGCTTATCATCAGTGTGGATGACTGTCTCCTTCCTAAGAATTTAATGTCTCCACTAGCGGTAGGCTTGCACAATGGAGTACATTTATTTATCGTAATTAGGGTACTTATGGACAACATCTAATAGTGTCTCACTATGATAGGCCATGGGGTGGCCGTGATGAGTGAGAACGACACCCACAACATAGTCTGAAGAATCTATCTCGATCTCAAAGGGCTGCTGTAGGTTTGGTAGTGAAAGTACTAGGGATGAGCATAAGCGCCGCTTCAAATCATCGAACACTTGTTGTTGGGACTGGCCCCATGCAAATTTTTCCTTATCACCACCCCTGGTGATTTGGTTGAGGTCCCATGCAATATGGGAGAATCCCAAAATGAACCTGCGGTAGAAATTGACAAGGCCCAAGAAGCTCCGAAGCTTAGTGACTGTGGTTGGGGCTGGCCAGTCACAGATGACTTGGATATTGGCTGGATCCACATGTACACCATGATGATCAACAATTTAGCCCAGGTAATGGAGCTTGTCCATGCCAAAGGATCATTTTTCCAAGTTGGCGTATAGCTTGTGTTGCCGCAGGGTGTGCATAACCTGTTGAATATGCGACAAGTGTTCTGCCCAAGACTTGCTATAAATGAGAATGTCATCCAGATACACCACTACAAAAGTATTGGTGAATGGTCACATGATATATTCCATCATCCTCATGAAAGTGGTTGGAGCATTTGTCAAACCAAAGGGCATGACCAACCATTCAAAAAGGCCTTTCTTTGACTTTAAGGCAGTCTTCCATACATCTGTCCATTCTATTGGGACCTAGTGGTAGCTAGACTTTAGATCAATCTTACTGAAGTATTTTCCCCCCGTCAGTTTATCAAGGAGGTCTTCCATTAGGGGAATTGGGTACCAGTTTCTGACTGTGATTTTATTCAGGGCCCGTTAATCAATACAGAGTCACCAGGTTCCATCTTTCTTCTGTACCAACACAATTGGGCTCCCGCAAGGTGATGAGCTGGGACGGATGTGCCCCTTGTGGAGAAGTTATTGGATCTGTCACTTGATATCCTCATTCTATAAAATAGAGCGGCAATAGACTGGCCCATTGGGAAATGATGGGGGTCATATCGATGGGGTGCTTGACCTAACAGTGCAGAGGTACCTTGGTAGGTGAGGAGAAGATATCCGAGTATTCTTCGACGACCTTATCTATTTGCTTCTACTGTGTGGAGAGGTCAGCCACAAAGACCCTAGATGTGGCTGTGATATTTCGCTCATTCCGAGAGTGAATCACGAAGAAGACAAACTTCTCTGTCTGAGAGATGACCTTCCTGCATTGCTTTGTAGAGATCAAGGAAATAACACTAGGTGGGATTGCCTCGGGTATCCTGTATAATTTCCTGTTCAAAGTAATAATAACACTACGAGGCCTAGAATCATATACAACATGACATTTCCATAAATAAGGTTGGCCCACAAGAACATCACAAACTTTGAGAGGAGCAACATCACACAATACCTCGTCTTTGAAGGGATTGATACCATACGAAAATCGACACTATTGGTTGATGCGAAGATCGCTTCCTTGGTAGAGCCATCCAATGGTGTAGGGTTGTGGGTGTGTTGTTGTCAGCAAGGCTAGCCGCTTGAAAACCTATGATGAGATGAGGTTCTTTTGTCTACCGCTATCAATGATGAAGTGCAACGGGGTGCCTTTTACTCACATCTGTGAATGGAAGAGGCACTCTCCTTCTTCTGGCTCATCTGGTTCATCAGGATGGAGCTTGGTGGTGGCAATTGTGGCATTGGGTTCTGCGTCAATGATCCATCTTCCCCTTTCTAGTTTTGAATCAGAGTCAAAACCCACGTCTGATTTAGAGGCCTTCACTTCGGACACCAGCGACTACTTTGAGTGGCAGTCAATAATGTTATGCCAAGGGATCTTATGGAAGTCGCACCACTTCTCGGTATCTTTCTTTGTCTTTCCAGTGTCCTTCTTTGCTTGTGCCTTGGATTGGTTATCTTGATATTTTCCATATTTTCTCTATCCTTTGTTATGTGGGTTGGGGCCACCCTTTCCTGGATTTCACTGTGAGGGGTTCCCGGGCCCAAATTGTCGCGTCTTTTGTTTGAGCTTCTGCTCGATTTTGACAACATATCGATAGGTCGCACCCAAGGACGAGATGTACATAAATTCCATTTCGGTCTGGATGTATCTATGTAGAGAACCATGATACTTGAGCACCATATTTCACTCTGAATCTTTGATACCTAACTTGGTGTGCAAGGTATGGAAGATGTTTGTGAACTCTGGCACTGCTTGGTCTCTTTCTTTCCGTAGTGTGGTCCATTTGGTATACAAGTATTCATAACTTCCAAAAAGGTAGTATTTTTTGCTAATATCATCTTTGAAGGATTCCCAGATGGTTGTGACTGTAAATAACGAGGGTTTCTATATTTCCTTTTGCTCACAGAAATTTTCCCACCAATCTTTGACATGGGGAATGAGTTTGAGGAGTGCAAAAGTAATCTTTTCTCTATTCGAAAAGTTATGGAAAAAAAATACCCTTCTAGTGGATTCAACCACTTGTATACACCATCTTCATCTACCTGATCTTTAAATATAGGAATATCAAAGTTTATTTGTACCTTGAAGGGGGCGGCGCCTCCGCCTGAAGAAGATACGTCGTCTGTCGGTAGCCGTCGAAGGATTTGCACGAAACTATCCATCATCTCGTTCCTCTGTTGCGTGAGGTCTTTGATCTAGATTTTATGAGAAGAAATAAATGACTATAGATTATTAATAGGTGCTTAACACAAAATAACAGAGATATAGTAAAACTAGTTTTCTATTCAATAAGGAAATAAGATTAAACTGTAAAATGCAGCGGAAACAAGCTTGTTGGAATGGTGGCGACTTATCTCTGAGAAGAGATGTGACAACTGCGCTCATTCACAAGAATATGATTATAATGAGGCTCTGAAGGCATTTTTACAATAAACAGGAATGCCAAAAACCTAACCCTAGGAGATGAAGCGCCAAAAGTCATGTGGGCTCCGTTTGTGTAAGTTAGTACATCAACTTCTCGGGGTCGTAACTTTTGCATACGATCTCCGTTTTAGGCGTATGATAGCCTGTTGGAAAGGTATCATTGAGGAGATTAATTTTGGGGGCTCAATCATGCCTTCAATTATCATTGAGAATATGTATCCCTAAAAACCTTTATTTAGGCCCTCAAAATGGCCTTGGAAGTTAAAACTGCTAAAAATAGTAGATTGCCAAAATTGTCAGAAAACTATTTTGAGCCAGTTGGAAAAGGTGGGTGGCCAACAATATCCACTTGGATCTGGCTTCCTCATGCAAAATTTTGAGAGGATCTCCTATCCCATCATCTTTCTTTTCTCATGCCATGAGATGTCACTTGGGCATGGGAGAGATTTGGTCCTCAAGAGAAAGAAGCTCGATACCCAATTCTTTGTACTCTGACCTCGTTGGGGACATGCATTAAGACGAAAAGGAGCAGAACTCTTTGATACCACTTATCTAGATTTTATGAGCATAACGAAATGACTACATATTATTAACAGATTCTCAACACAGAATAACAAAGATACAATAAAACTGGTTTTCTATTCAATAAGGAAATACGCTAAAATTGTAAAATGGAGTGGAAAATAAGCTCGCTGGAATGGTGGTGACTTATCTCTAAGAAGAGATGTGAAGACTGCGCTCATTCGCAAGAAGATGATTACAATGAGGCTATGAAGGCCTTTTTACAATAAATAGGAGTGTCAAAAACCCTAGACATTCGAAAACCTAACCCTAGGAAATGAAGCGCCAAAAGTCATGTGGTTCCCGTTTGGGTAAGTCAGTACATCAACTTCCCGGGGTCGTAACTTTTGCATATGATCTCCGTTTTAGGCGTACGATAGCCCGTTGGAAAGATCTATCCGAGGAATACAACTATTGACAAATATTTCATGATGAAACTACCAAACTACTGCATACCCAAAAAAAACGTCGTTTAGGGGCTTAAAACGACTCCAGAAGTTCAGGACCTGAAAAACTGCTAAAAATAGTAAATTACCAAAATTGCCAAAAAGTTGTTTTGAGCCAACTGGAAAAGGTGGGTGGCCACTGATATCCACCTGGATCAATGAGCGCTAATGATTTTTCGTCTTTGAATTCCTATCTGGCTAATGGAACAAGGTATGTTGGCTTAGTAGGTTGTTCATTACAAACGCCTTTCTAGAGTTCATTATAAATAAGTGTGCTTTCAATGTGACGACTCCAAGCTTTATAATTTTGAGCCTTCTAATTTATAAAAATCATTAAACAAACTAACGATTTTAGACATTGTGTAAATTGGAATGCAAATACAACTTATATCACCAAGATAAACACCTTATAACGCCAAATTGTAAATATTCCTTATATCACTAGAAATAACTCCTTATAAAAACAAAATAAAAGGCTCCTTATAACGCCAAAAAGAAAAATACTTAATATACATTATAACATCAAAATCTCCTTATAACACCGATATGTATGCAATAATAATTGAGCGATAGCAAGATTGTTTTTAGAAGATTGTAGTTTGACACCTTATATGCCTCAATTGTATTAATTTACACCTTATATCACCTTGATTGCAATTAGAAGCACCTTATACCATTTGAATTGAATTAATTAATGCCTTTGATCACCTTATTTTGAGTTAATTAATGTGTTGCGCCATGAAGTAAACTACCAAGAAAAAATGTACATGATACTTGAAACATAGACAATGCCAGATGTTGGCCCTTGGTTATGAATTAAGAAAGAAATCGAATAAAAAGGAAAAGGATAGACGAAGTATGAACTGCACAGAAGGCACAATGACTAAGAATGGGTCGAAGTACAAGAAAATGAGCCGTTGGAAGAGAAGATCGAGGAAAACAGATCAAAAAGGAATATGGATTGTGGACAACTCAACAAGAGGAAAAATCCACCAATGGATTCTTTGGAGAACCTCGTGGGAAAGAAGGAAGGACAGGCTGGCGAAGCCCAAAAAACGTGGGTCAAGTTGACTTAGGGTTTTAGACACCTAGGGTTTTGGTCACGTAGGGTTTTGACACCTAGGTTTCGGCCTAAGGTTTTCGGTGAGTCATTGTAATGTATAAATAAAGGTCTAGAGGACCTAGGATGGTTTGGTACTAAGTTGGTAGAGAGTTCATTGTTATTGTGTGATTGAGTGATTATTATTGTGTGAGAGAGAAGTGTTGAGAATGAGAGCCTTTTGGTATTGTAAGATCTTCAGTTGGGTGCGAAGATCAACCCTGTAGTTGGGTGCGCAGGGAGGGGAGAGAAGAAGATAAGGAGAGAGAGATATACAAGCTAGGAGTGCAAATAGAACTGTATGTTTTCATATAATATCAAGAAACACAATTCTGTGGACGTAGCCCTAGGGAGAGGGTAAACCAAGTATATTTTGTGTCTCTGTGGTTGATATTGTGTTCTCTTGCCTTATGTTATTCCATTATTGAATTATTATGTTAGATCTGGAATATAACTATGCGAAGTAGGTTTATGCTTGGTAAGAATAACTAGGTTGCTATGTGCTATTGCATTGGATCTACTTACATTTCCTCTGGTTGTAGACACCTGTGTCCTGCAACCCCCTATTGCTACTTCAGGTGAGACTGCATCTTCTTCGAAAGT